>OW203768.1:10028261-10111134 GCA_934045905.1 Leuctra nigra
ATTTTCTGAGAGGATCCGAACCCTCTGAGGAGCAGAATGTCTGGAGACCTTTTCCTTTGAAGTTCTTTGCCACGGCTCTGTGTGTTCCGAGCAAGTGAACTTCTGCGACGTGGAGTTGAACGACACAACATCGGCTAGATAGAAACATTTCAATATGAAATGGTGCCTTTTATTGGTGCGTTTCAATAGATAATTTTTAGTTTGATTTCAATATTTAACAGAATGAAAATATGATCTTCCTACGTAGTATTACGGGCTCTGCTCACGGACTACGCGGGGTGCCCCCCTCCCATCCCCCTCCCCGAAACCAGAGTGTAAGAAATCATCACATTTCAAATATGTGAACAAGAAATGTAAAAAAGAGGCATGTCATGCCGAAAACACACCTAAATGATTGAAATTGAAGTAATATTTAAAATATTTCCTCTTACAAATTTGTTGACATTTGTAATATATATTTCCCAAAAATAGCTACTCTGAGATTCAAAATTGCACCAAATCGAACGACCTTGAACAAATATTTTCAACTATCTTAAAAGTTCCATCCGCAAGTTATAATTTGCTGTCAGTCCTCAATACCACAAGACCGTTGGCCTTTTATGTACATATTATATTTCCTTCTCTCGATGATACTGATGAATTGGCCACATCGACCATCACTAGAGTGGAAGAATATAGCTCCATCGATGAAATGCCCTTATGATCATGATTTATCTCAAATCAATGAATCTAGCCATCCTCCAACGCTTCAAATCAGACTGCATCTAGTCTGTATACGCCAGCATCAATAAGCTAATATCCGGCCAATTACAAACTCCGAGCCCACTAATCGGCGAACAATGAGCGGTTCAAATGCAATTAACCAATCACATCGAGTCCTTGTTCGCGAATCCCGTGTGGGCGGCCGGAGTAGTTCATCTGGGATATGAGGTGACCTCGCCCCATGATTGTCTTTGCTTCTTCCCACGGTCGGAGCGTATCGATGTGTCCAGATCGGCGGTACGTTGTCTCGACTGATTGCGCGGGAATGTTGGAGGACTGGAGGACGTGATGACATTTTACCGAGGGGTTAACAACCAATGGTTTTGGTGTACACCTGATTTCGGATTCCGAAGATTTCGAAAGTTTTGTAAAGATTTCCGGGATTTCAAAAATTTCCTAAGATTTCAAAAGATTTCTAAAGATTTTTAAAGGTTTCCGAAGATTTCTCAGATTACAAAGATTTCCAAAGATTTCAATAATCTCCGAAGATTTCCGAAGTTACCAAAGATTATCAAAGATTTTCGAAGATTTCCCAGATTTCAATGATTTCCCAGATTTCCAAAGATTTCTAAAGATTTCTTGGGATTTTTGCAGATCTCACAAGATTTCGGACATTTCACGAGATTTCCGAGATTTCAAAGATTTCCAAGATTTCCTGGGATTTACGAAGATTTCAACAGATATCTAAAGATTTCTTAAGATTTCCTTAGATTTCCTAGATTTCCTCAAATTAAAAAAAAAATCTTAAAAGATTTCCGGTAACATTTTCTGTTTTGAAATATCGAAATGAAATTATTCTATGTTGCTATGGTAATTATGGGGTAGCCGGAAGAAATCGTCCAGTGGGAAGCAGTGGTTGGAAATGAAATATCTGTAGAGAGAATTAATCCAGTTTATTGAAAATACAACTGACATTTATTTTGAGTTTTAACAGAAGCCACGTAAAAATAACACAAATGCACAGATACAAAAAAATAACTGCTAAATTTCTTACCAATTTTAAATTTTCATTAGGTACTTTACATTGCTAATAATATATTTTCTTGCTTTACAGGTAAGATCCAGTTCGTGACGTAACAACTCTCACTCTGCCCCGATTAGTGAGTAAGTCAATCAGCCAAACACTTGTTCCTCCTGAATCTCTTTTTTCTTATTTTCTTACAATTTATGTAGAAGCTGTCCCACATCCAGAAGGCTAATCTGTGGTAGATTGAGAACGAAGGATTGGAATATTGTGTTAACCTTTACGTATATAATTCGGCACAAAACTGTTGCAATGAGCGCTGAAAGTGTGTGAATTGATGAATGTGTTCCCGGGTAATTGGCCCTGCATTGTGATTGGCTCTGCGTGGGCGAGACGCCGCCATTACCGGGGCATTGCAATTGCACATGATTGTCGGTTAGCACGGCACTAGGCGGTTTGCCCGGTGATAGATCTGGTGGGTTTCCATGGATATTCTTTCAGCGCATCACATGGCCCAGTATTAGCTTCATAGCTCAATCCAGTGGCGTGCTTTAGTCAAATTGTTAGGTGATTTTCAGCCAAATTACACATTTTTGAGACAATATTTTTTGTGGATATTTTGTACCTACATCCTAAATATAAATTAGTTTTTTTGACGTTTATTGAACAAGGCAAGACAGCCTGCAGAAAAACCAAAATGAACGTATATTTTTTTCCTATATATTTATTTTTTGTCTAGGTAATATTTAATTTTTTCTAATTTAAGAAATAATTAATGTAGTTTAGTTTGCCTTGGTATTTAAACGTATTATGTTTCAATTACTTTTTTTTTAATTTTGGTAGGCTATAATAACAATTCAAATTGAAAAATTTCGTTCGAGCCAACTGGATTTCAGAGATTTATAAAAAAAATATGGCTATATAGTTATCGTACAATTTCTATTGCCCAGTGTAATGTGGGCTTTAAGACAATTTTTAATATTTAAAGTGTGTAGTGGGCGATCAATATGCTCTCAAGACAATGTTCTGGTTTGTACAGAGCCGTGTTGCCATCTTGGGCGGGATCGCGCCGGATTGGGCAGGGCAGCGGATAGGAAATTGCTTTTGAAAGTCATTAACTCGCCGGGGTGGATAAGAGAGTGTGACGTCTTACTGGGGGCCAATATCCGCACACTTAAATACCTTGTTAGGCGGCGCCGAGTTTCATTAATTCCCCTTGGGGGGGGGGGGGGGGGGGGGGGGAGACAGCTATCATCATTGAATGAAAGTTATTTCTCATTTATACTCTGTTAATGAAAGTACGGATTCCTTGTGCTTCTATTTTAAATTTAGATTTCGACGGTTTACAGGTAAAAGTCACTAACAACATTTTCGAGCGAGCATCGTTTTGCTCGAGGGTTGTAATGTTTTGTTTACGTCGGATGGATACCACGGTTTCTATGATCAAGCTGAATTCTTGCGAGACCACTTGTCTGGTAACTTCCTCAGATTGGATGGAAGCTAAAATTATAATTTTCTGGTTGACTGAAGAGCGAAAATGTTATGTTTCTTCTTGACATTTTAATCTCATTTTAAAATCATTTCGCGATTGCTCATTTATGAACGCGTTGCACAGTACGTGTCCAGATACGCTTAGATTAGAGTGTGCATTGATCCATGTTTATTTTAATGAGCTTTTCGGAAACATTACATTCATCATTATTTTGTATAGATTCTGTCCATTCACAACATAATCATAGGTAGTTGTTGTGATCTCTACACGGAAAAATATGATTGGATTTAGCAAATTGGAGAAAATCATCAAAAATAAACTATGTAATTTCGAAAACGCTATGAGTTTTGATCGAACAATTGAGCACGAACGTATTCTTCCTCCGCATTACACACGGACCACGCAGCATCCAATGTATCACTCGGAATGTAGTCTCGAGACACAGGTATTTAATATCGGCGGAGATTAATCCCGGCCGGTGACTAACGTATCCATCCGCACGGACAATTACAAGCGGCGGTTTAAATCTTGCGCGAGTTCCATGGAGCCGACAGACACTTCTGTGACCTGAGGAGAAGTGTCGTGAGAGAAAATCAATTTTACAGTTTGGACAAGTCAGTTTGGATACAGATGGTTTTTGAGATTTTTAAAATGCCTGGGGTAGAGCGTCGATTTACCCTAAATTATATCATCATATGAAGGTTAATTTTTTATTAATTGTAACTGTCGGTCATATGAGATTTAATGCCCTTTTTATTGTCGTGGCATTTTTTTATCGTTTTTATTTTTTTCGAGCGAATTTTTTTACATTACAAAAAATTCACCGTTTTTGTTTTAAAGTAATATAAGAATATGCCTTGTGTATTTTAGTAAATATTTTTCATCTGTTGTCTTTTTTTAATTCGTTTAGTCTCTCCACCTCGGAACATTACTTTCGAAAACTCGTTATTAAATTAAACATTTCACAATTTTGTCACGTGTCCAAAAGTCGTTTCCCGATAAGTCAATTTCCAACCCAAACTAATTGTTTTTAGATAAAAGGAACAGTAAATCAAGAAACAGAACACACAGCACTACGAAATATGGACTCTCGTAGTAAATTATTCACCCTTTAATGTCATCTCATCGGTATTCCTGGAGATGTTATCTTGAATTGAGATACGTTCCCAAACACCCCGGCCCTCATCCGACAATAATACGAGATGTCTCAAACGCGTTTTATATCTCTATTAAATCCATTCTACGACCGTTCTTTATTGTCACTTCGAATCCTTTACTACACAAGCATTGTCTGCCTCGTAGACCTTGCACTGCATAGACGGCGCGAGTCTACCAGAATGAGGCGTATAGGAGTCACGTGATGCATGCACTAAACATTGCCCATTTAATTTCCGGTGTACCACAAGGCTCCATTCTAGGTTTAATTGTGATATTTTCATATAGATGACGCGCCAGATTGAAAAAAGTGAAAGTAAAATCGCATGGCCTTTTTCCAAGCTTTCATTATACTTCAAGAAAATTCGCCCCAATAATGATGTGTACTGTGTAACAAACACATGTATTAAGTGTATAAAGAAGTTATACAACTTATCCACGTACGACTTTGAAGCACTTCGAAATCTTGTAAACCAAATTTCCCAGAATGTTTGGGTGTAAATGGACTTTTGACAAGTTTTAAACTGTTTAAAACGTATAAATTCCTGAATAAATTGACCCTTTTTATGTAGTTTCTTTCCTCATTTCGTAGTACAAAAAGTATCCCTTTAGTTGTCGACATTGGCATGTATTCTCTATATTTAGCCCATAATCACGTGCCTTCTCATCAGCTCTAAGACCTCTCCGTCTATCAACTCGACGGTCTATGCCTTCACGTTCATCCACCGATCCAGCACGAAGCGTCTAGATCGATTCGACTCCGTCATTAACAACGTGTCTTCTCAGGACCTTCTGAAATCTCAATTTATCTCCCACTTTGTCTCGAGCCGAGAGAGGACAAATTTGTCTGCGAGAATTTACCGAAGCACTTTGAACGGCGCGTAATGCTAGGTGCGAAATTCGCGCAATAATATGTTCACTTTATGAGCGCACCCCGTTTGAGAGGCCTTAGTCAATAATGCAGGCCACTCTACAGTTACAGGTGCGAACAGAGTGGGGTAATGGAATATTGAGAGGTTGGTTTGCATTGGGAGTTGTTTTTAAGTGTTTTATTAGCTATGTGCTGCACTCCGATCTTGTTAAATGCAAGATGGGAGATCGTGAATTGCAAGGAAATGGATTACGGGATTCGTATACATTGCGGCGGGGCAAATTGATTTATTGATTGTAAATAACAGTATTTTGTATGATATATTCGCACGAAGTTAGGTATTACGTCAGATTGTATAATATTAATATGTAACTTTACATATTGGCCATTGGGTACATTTGCATTGGTCATTTCTCTGATTTTCTCTTTTTCGGCTTTATTTCAAATTTATAATATTTGTGTGGTTCAAAATACGCAACTTAACCTGTATTCTCAGCAGATAATTCGTAATTTAGTATCATGAAAGTGGTAGTAAGTTTGATAAATAGGGTAGATATTGTATTGCACCTTTTCCTGAATTTAACTGGCAGACAATGTCAAAGCTATAATAATGAAGGACGTCGGGTGGTTCGATATAGGTAACTTTACCCTACATAGTTGCGGCCATCGGCCAAACAATGTTCTCGTTATTTCTATTATGAACAGTTTCATTAGTGTTGAATAGTGAACCTTTCTTGCATTTTATGAGTTTTAAACGAAGGGTGGTTCAATTTAGGCAACTTTACCTTATATCTCAACGAAACGTCAGATATTTTGTCAAAGTGCATAAAAACTTAGAAAGGAAGAGACATCACATCATCATTACAGCATTCTTAGCTCTTCGTCTGAGTTTCCCTGTGACTAGACGGAATAAAAACCACCCCCATGACGATAGTTTCATTCACCACTTATTAACATCTCTCCCCTCCGGGTCCATCCCGGAAGCTGCGCATCTCTCCCCGCTGCTAATTCTCCTGTAGGACATCAATCTGGAGTCGCGATGTTTTTACCGGCGTCGACTGCAATTATATCTTCGTCCATCTTCGTCCCTTTTGGTCCTGAGTGGAAAAGCAGCCGTGCGGAAGAGTTTACACCCCAGCAGCTATTTGCCAGACCCGATAAGAAATAGGACGCTGTTTTCAGGATTATGGGGGAAATCTTTGTTCTATGAAGTATGAAAGGAATTGGATTTGAATTTGATCCATGATGTGACCGAAGGGTAATATTTTTACCTTGGTTTTGACCTTTGACATAGACCTTGAGCCCTATTCCTGAATAAAGTGTGAGTGGGTATGAGAAATAAAACAGCGATTCTTATTGGTTATCGACCAATATGAATCCATCTGTCTTTCATTGGCTGGTACCGATTTTCTCACTATTTTTTTATCATACTCAGTTCTCACTTATTTCAGAAGTAGGACCCCTGCTCAGGTTTTTGTGTTTTTTTGCACAGTTTTAACCCCAATTTTGATACGGGTTGAGGGGAAACAGATGTGCATTTCCTCTCAAATTTAGCCTATTTTTTATGATTTATATTCCTTTTTGATCATCTACATCTTTTTAAGCAAAATCCCTAGATATCATCATCCCACAATATCATCAAACCATGAATTCATTGATATTTACTGTTTTCTCAACCCATGGACCACAGTCCAAGAGTTTTCTAGTTCCTCTTGTCTTCTGTTTAGGAACGAGCACAAGTTTTTCCTTCTGTCTTCGCCTTCACTAAGATCTACTGGCCCCATCTTTCGCCTTATATTCATGGCTTGAACTTTATACCCCCTCCATTCCACCGAAAGTCCTCACAAAAACCGTCGCGTTGGCTACACTGCTTCCGCTGCTATAGATCTCTTATATAAGATTACGTAAGTGATACCAACTTTATGAGCGAGGGAAGTTTGGAAAGTCACCAAAGGATTGTTGTCTCCTTGTATTCGAATTTGGCGGAACGGGAGAGAGGTTTTTTTTCTGGAAATGTTCGAGCGAGATTTCTCATTCCACTCGGCATTGTTGCGAAGATGTTATTTGATGATTTTCTCCTTGGATGCTCGAGTTTGACGTCTTTGGGAGATGTTTGTGAACATCCTTTAGGTACTGTATTCGAGGCTGATGGAGTTTCTTCCTTGACAGCGGAGTGACGTCATGACTGGCCAATACGATTCAGATTTCAAGATCATGGAACACATAAGTCATTAGCGTGTAGCGACCAATCAGATTTAGAGTGCGTATTTTTTGAAAATTTGTTAGGTACTGATTTTTGGCCAGGTCAGTGATTTACGAAGTAATTTTTCTTGCTACGTTCGCAGAATGTACAAAAAGTCTTAAACGGTTGAATGAGTTCCAGATAGTTATCTGTCTAGTAAAGACAGTTTTTGACTTACTGGCTGTATCCTTAGCACTTGATTTATTTGAGAATAAGATTGATATCAGGAAGCTATAGATGAATTGCAATAATGAGAAATATCATATTTCACATTGGGATTTTTTCATGACGAAAGTATTTCTTTATTCCATCTTGATTTTAGTATCTCACCACAAAGATCTCTTGCGGTTATTTTAAGTATCGCCGCTATTTTCTTTATACTTCTTGGTTATTTTACAGCTGTGTCCTCAAATGCTCCTTTCATCTGTATGATTGTCATTTTCACTCTTGTTTTAATTGCACAAGTAATTGAGTATTCACTGACGTATTCTGCGATGATGGGCAAGAAATAAAAACTAAAATGAACATCGAAGTGATAAAATGAACACCCTGCTACAATCTATTACTTTTGACATGTGTCAATCAACTATCCCCAGGCCGCTCTTATTTTTATATCTTCTCGTAGGTAGTTAAGATTGCAGGGAGTCATTTAACAGGAGCCTTCATTCATTTTCCCCAGATAGCGTGCATTAGAGCCGGCATCTGGCAATACACAAACCGAAGAGTAAAAAGTAAAAGGCGTAAAAACAGTGTTTTAGCGTTCGAAGCCACTTTCTGTGCCGGCTTTTCATTCGTCACCGCTCATTGCCATGGCTCGCCTGTCATTACCATGGCTCGTCTGTCATTGGCTTGCAGCTTCTTGCTGGGCGCATGCAGGGCCTTCAAAATATACACGTTTACACAGAATTCAGACGATTTTTTTAAATCTATTAAATTTTTTTGTATTAATCGTGGAAGATCATATTTCTTTGTAATTTTTAGTATATTTATAAAGGGGGAGTTTTTCAATGCCAATTGCTAACTTTTAAACAGTCAATTAGAACTATTTTGCTATAGCAACAACCAATGACAATCCTTGAATGACCGATTAAAACTTAACTGCTGGTTTAGGAGAATATTGAAAGACCTGTAAATGTCTGTATAATAATAAAATAGAAAATTATTGTGTTTTCCGTACTGTTGCCCACCTGAAAGCACTGTGAAAATAGTGTTTTGGCTGCAGCTTTTTAATTATCACCCCCTTGCTGGTGACGGCTTTATAGCCAAAAAGGCTGAGCTGATATTTTTGTAAAATTTATTCTGCGGTTGCGCCAATCTGAAACTGAAATTTTTGCAGATTTTCACATTTTCCACATTGCAAGTATACTTGCTTGGTAGCTCGTAGCCAAAAAAGCGAGGGGTAACAACTCCAAAAATCTGGTGTACACTAGCCTGGAAATCTTTGGAAATCTTGGAAATGGGGAAATCTTAGGAAATCTTTCAAAATCTGCGTAATACTTTTAAAATCTTAAAAAATTCCACGAAATTTTGGGAATCTTTGAAATCTCGTGAAATCTTACAAATATTTCTAAATCTTCTAAATCTCGGAAATCTTGGAAATCCGAAATCAGGTGTGTACACCAAACAAAAGGCTTTTCTTATCGTACAATTATTTTGAACCATTTCACAGACATTTTGATTGCTGAATACAAACTTTTCATTTTCATTTCCGCTTTCCCTCCTGATCGCACGAATTGTCCACCCCTCATGTACACTCGGCCAAACAAAACTTGATCGTTGACCAAATTTGAATGACTGCTGGTCATGTCCCATATAACCAATCAAAGCTTGTTATTATCATTGCAATGTGGGGTCACGTACTAGAGTGAGACAATGAGATCGCTTAGACTGACTTCTGATGGTGCGATCTTACATTTATCAGCCTATCAGATTTATTGAACGTTCAGGTTCTGTTTGGCCAAGTGTACATCGCTCGCTCTCTTTCAGCTGTTATTCAGCGACTTCTTTGTGCTGGCGCGATTCCCATTCCTCTTCCCGAGATGTTTACTCCGTCTTCCCCGACGCGACGTGTCCGCACATTAAACCTTCGCATGTAAGATCGCATGTAGTGGGTAGAGGTGCTAGATAAGCAAAGAGCGATCGCCCTGTCCGCGCGGAACAAATAAATACAAGCGCACGAGGGTTTTTCTCTGACGGAATGTTTAGGGAAACGGGAGACAATTGATGTCAAAACATAGCGGGGATTGAGATGTGTTTTTAGAAGAGAGAAAGGAACAGAGATTTCTGTGTGGCGGACATTTTTCAGTCGATTTGTTGGTTTCGACGAAGCCATGATTCAGCAATCAGTTATACCATCTTTGTCTGCGATGATTAAGTTAGATTTTATTAAAACGTAATAAACTTGGCGCCACCGCAAGGATTTTGTTTGATACGCACACTCAACAAATCACAAAACGGTATTTGAACGTAACGGATTGGCTGCTTACTCATGCTCTTTGACAATTGACAATTAAAGCAGAGCTTATCTACACGAGTTAGATTACGTGTTAGCATAGACTCCATTTAACCAATCAATATCTTTTAAATACCGTTTAATCATTTGTTGAGTGTCTGTATTGATACAATAGATTTGGTGCGGTTTTGAAGAAATCGTACAAGTATTTGTGAGATTTGTGATAAAAAAAATATTTTGAATTCTCTTCACAATATTACTTCATAGTTTCTCTTGAATTGTGTGTTCCGAAAAAAACGTGTTTTTTTCAAGTACAATGAACAAATGATGCTCATTATTATCATTTCTCACATTCAATTAGTACCTATTATGCTTGTATGATTCTGTCGAGTCGTTTCTTAACTTATGACGAGTATAATATTAGAAGCTGAAACTTATTAGAAATATTAAAGTGACGTCTACTGTTGTTTCTTCATGCTTGGGTAATTTCATTTATAATACTCTCTCAACTACAATAACAGTCGAGAGAGGCAATATGATATACGACATAAAGTAATATTACATGTTGTTGTTTATTATCCTCATAATATATGCAGGGCCTTCCCTTATTCGGTCTGTGCTCGGCACTGTTTCTACAAGTCCCGTCTCATTCATTATTATGTTCATTTGGTCACAGCCGTAATGTGGTAATAAAAGATGGCGCCCAAAAGCGGACCTTCGCCACTAAAGGTAAATGATGACAAATGGCTCTTTGTATTCTACCTTCCAGTCCAATTATTCAATTGAACTTTATTTACGCTTACTTAGTATTCCTGACACAAAGAAGCATGGGTGAAGGATCTATTCAACCACCAAGATTCATGAGACGTCTTTTGACCCCGTTATATTCAGATTTTACGATGACAAAAACGTCGTGGAGTGGAGGAGGAATCTAATTCAGATCGTGTGTGGGTGGCTTGGTACCCAGATGTTGTTTCCAACCCCTCGTTTTGTCTCTTCTCTCCCCACTCTTCAGGGGCCATGGGCGATCGGGCCCTTTCACTATCAGTTTCCTGATCAAAAGCCGTGCATGATACGTCATAACGTATGGTTCAGTGAAAACAGATGCCGTGTGGGTGAATAATTTAATGATATTGAGTGTTCTATAGTTTCTGATTAATTGGGCGGGTTTTTGCTAAAGGAAACCTCGTTAATGTTTTCAAGTACTTACTCTGTTTAGGGTGTCTTTTTGTCACTTATGGTTCTTCTCTTGATTGTTTAATGAGAGGGTGTTTTTTCCCGCCTCTTCCTACACTGACTTGACTTGTAACTTGTTTTTATTGTTGCAATGTTTTGTCTGCTGAGAATGCAGACTAGGAAGTGGGTAATTCAAGGTCGTCGAGTTCAGTTTCAAATCTTCGGCCGATTTGGTATTGGAACGTCCGATTATCCTTCACATTTAGAAGGCAGTTTGACTTTCGAACGAAGTAGATTTTTGAATTTCGTTCGATTTTTAAACGTTCCATTTATTTCAAATCATCCGCAAATTTGGATTGTAACCTTCGATTATTCAATATTCTTCACTTGAAAGAATTACTATAATTTAAAAATATTGTTTAATTTTTAAAAATTTTAATGTGTTTTTTACTTTCTTTTGTCGTACTTATCCTACAATCAATACAATTTTAGTGAGCAACAAGTAAATTTAGTTTAAAATGTATAATATTTTGTAAACTATTCTACATTTTAAATATTTCCTTCGTTGGCATGAATGCAATTGCTTTCATTGACTAAATTACCCCACTCTTCTACTTTGTATTGTACATTTCCTCGTTATCTTGAGAAAATAATAGCACACGAACAATTGTCTCTAGAGAATACTCGATCTATTCTTGCATCTAGACAACAGTTTCTTTATCTCCCCCAGCAGAGAATCACTCCCGATTGCATGAATTAATCAGCCGCAAGGAGCCAGCCACTACAGTGCACAAGCGAGGAAGGGGGGTTATATGCAACCCGGCGCACGTCGCTGCAGCGCGGGTAATCTAACTCCAGCTATTCATGGGGCAATGTCATTGACATGCGAGGCGCGTCTGGCGCTGGCAGATCGCTCATTATGGAGGCAGTGATAGAGGCCTAATTACAGGCCGTATTCCAAGTGGCGCTTTAGCCGGTTTTATGGAACATTGCTAGTTTTCATGTTGTACCGCTGTTTTGAAAGATTTCATTGCATGTTGATATCTGAAACAATTTACGAATTATTCTTGATGGAGACTAACTTTTAAATGTTGCCTGTTGCCTTGATTTACTTGATTTTCATAAGTTATTGAAAATGTCCAATGATTTGTTATTTTTCGTTGTTCTTGCACTTTCAAATTGGCTGTAACAGAATATTTTTTTTCTGGGGTTTAACGTCGCACTGTTCTGCAGCGAGGCTAATGGCGACGGATGAATGATTGTGATGATGATTGGGCGATGAAGGTGAAGAGTAGGTAAGGATGGAAGGTGGGAAGGAGGCGGTCGTGGCCTATTAGTAGGGTACCTTCCCAGCATTTGCCTGTCGACTGAGGGAATACCATCGAAAAAACTCCAGTCAAGAAGGGCGGTCGCGGGATTCGAACCCGGACAACAGAATAGAATAATAAATTTGTATTTCATAATATTTTCATTTTTCAGTAGTGATTCAAGAATGAAAATTAATAAAATAAGAATTGAGCATGAGAAACGTCTTGATAAATTTGAGATATGTCGTCTTATTTTTATTTTAGAGAACATTTAGTATTACTCTCTAGACTCTAGAGTTTAGTTCAAAATGAATGTATATGCGTGTGCTATCTTTTGGGATTGTTGTGTTCTTGTTAAATGACGGTAATGACGTAGACGGTGGGATATTATATGAGAGTTTAATTAAAAAGCGGTTAAACTGCGAGCTAGACTGGATGCAATAAAAGTATAAGTCCGTGTTCTGGCACAAACAAGGCAAATGGATGCAATTTCGCCGTTGCATTTGCATAAAAAGCGATCTCGTAAAGGAGGTTATTTGATTTTCGACATTACACCACCGGCGGCACCAGTTTACATGGACATGCACGATGAGAGAAGGGGAATATAATACACAGAATAGGCTCTATTTCGTGCTGTTATCGAGTTATCAAAAGACACACAGGCTATCAAGATGTGCGTATTTACTGTTTTGAAATGATAAAAAACCTAATATAAAGTCAACACCCGATGTCAATTGTCATTTTACTTCTGTACATCAGAGGTAGAAGGCTTGAAGTCCATTTCAAAGATTCTTGATGTGAGCTCCTAAACCAGTAATTCTGCCTTCATCCAATCATATTTGTAATGATGACATGAGTCATTGTGTAAGAGAATACTTCAAGATTAGATTAGATTATTGTGGTTTAACGGCGCGTCAACGACGAGGTTATATTGCGCTCATTAATTTTTGCATTTTTGCATTTAACTTTGTTGATATAAGTGGTGTACATGGGGAGGGGTCGACCAAACGGGCCCGATCCGGGGGAGTACAACACTGGTGGGGAGGCCAGGCAGGAATGGGGACGGACCGGGGGGTGTGAGGATTCGGGCCGGCGGAACCCGATTTCAGGGGGATCACCATCTCGAGGGGGAAGGCCGGCCCGAGGGGAGGGGAGGGGACCGCAAATTCAAGGGAGGACATGGTTAGGCCGACCCTGGCTGCTCTTTGTCTGGACCTCACCACTGACCTGTCCGGCATGGGTAACCCTTACACATGAGCATATGCTCGCCGGCGTAGCTGCAATGGATCATTGGCCAACGCAAACCCCACCACCGCGCTAAGGTGACAGCCATCGGTGGGGAAATACTTCAATATAACTAAATTTGTTGATATCAGTCAAAAGGCAATTGATAGAGCTTGATTACATTATTCCAAAAAAAATGTACAACGCATGGAGAAAATTGACTTCCGGCTTTCTACCTCTAAGGCATAGAGTTTACATAAAACGCGATTTTTCTTAAAATTAAATGTTGTAAACCACACACACCCCCATGAAAAATTGCAAATATGTATTTTCCCTCTCTCTGCCAGCGAGTGCGTACACCTGCACTAAGTAATATGATATGATCTCCCTTCATCATGCCTACGTATCATCTGATATGTAATTACCTGTCAGACAATGGCTGTGTTTTTGCCCGCGCTCTGGGTCGGTTCGTCTCATGTAATTGCAGCGCTGGCTCGTGTTTTTGTGCCATGTGTGTTCGCAAATGCGCGATGTTGCTTAGCTGTCTGACGGGTTGATGGGAACATGGCGCATGTGGCATGTCGGATATCGAGAGCGACCAGAGAACAAGTCATTCCTTCGTGGCTGGTAATACGCAAGTACATACCTAGCACTTTATAGTAACTGATGGTGAATCAAGTGAGCTGGCTATTACAATATTTATGACCATTTGTTGAATTTCGAGTTCGATTCGGATTTGTAAAATATCCTAGATGCATGAAAATGGGGCCAATATACGTCATGACTATAGGAATCCTGCTCGTGACGTCACAGTGGTAGAAAAATGGAGGCTGCTATGGTAGGGGAAATGTGTCAAAGCTCTAAATAATAGCAATAAATCATATTTATCAGATGAATATTTAACTTGAACATGTGTAAAGATAAATATTGCGTATTATTATTAGCTTGTACTTACTTAAATATCTTTCTTTCACAAGTAATCACTCAAAATATGAGATTTGGATTGCCGCTGTCAGATTTGTTTTTCCCTATACTTTTGTATAGGTTACTATGGCAACCTTTTCTCATGCAGGATGCCTATAGGGCTGAGGATGTTTATGACACATCCTTTTTTCGTTTTTTGTTCAGACAATTGTCAAAAAATGTTATATAATATGTTTCATGTGTTCCTGATTCAATTAGTATAATATGTGTTTCATTTTGCCTAAAATGCCTTTTTCTAATTTTTTTTTATGAATTCAGCCCCTTTCTTGCTATTTTAAGGTCTTTTTGTCCTTTTTAAAAATATTTGGGAAAATAATATGCGCCATGTTTGTTGCAAGTTACAAAATTTTTATGAATTTTGGTCTAGACCACAATTCATAAAATTCCATCGACCATTTGGATGGCAATCAACAATTGACACTTGATACATTGACACATTCATACAATAATTTTAAGTTAATTTTAATATATTGCTCCACGTTTAACTCCTAAACCGATAAATCGAATAATATGATGACAAATATTAAAGGTCCTAAACATCCTGGCCCTAGTCATGACATTTGTTGTTACGTGTGGGCGAAGTACGTAATTTTAATTAGGCACATAACGCCATAAAATGGTGGCTACAGAATTTTTGATGACTTTTGGACAGTGGACTTATAGCATTTTTATAAAGAATAATTTCCTTAGTATTTTATTTTGCATTGCCTGGCCTTCATTCCAGAATATGTATACGTATATTTCGGTGGACCCGATCGGGTCGATGGATATGTTTTGAAAGTGTTGCTGAAACGGTTTACAATTCTATTTGTCGTTTTCTCTAGATTTGTGCAATCTTCACGAAAGCATGTTCAAAATTAACTGTTTCTAAGCATTTGATTTGTGCAGTGATCAGAATGGGTAATGTTCACGTATACCATTTGCTTCGAATCGAACGTTCAGCCAGCATCTAAGTTGCGACAATCGTATAATTTATGTCCCGAAACTTGAAACAATATTGGAATTCTTTCAGTTTGGTGCAAAGTGCAAGAAGTTTCTCTATAGCTGAATTCTAAAAAGATGAGAATATTGCTCTATTTTCCTGGAGTACGAATTCTTTTTGTTTTACGTAATGGCCTTTTAATTCCCATGTTGTTTCATGCTAGAGTTGAAAACAATTCGTACGGAAGTTTTCCAGAAATAAAATAATTTCTATTTTCTCTATTTTGCTCATAATTCTTCCTCTGTTCTCTGGCAATATAGTGTTTGTTTAGTGCACAACAAGGGCAAGCACGACGATTGTCGAGTTGAAAGTATAATATTTCCCGTATAATATTGCTCGCCGACTCGCTGTAAGTATTTTCATTTTATGTCAGTAATATTTCGCCACCCGTGAACAATATCAACAGCTGATATTTGCATGTCTGGGTTGCATATTATGCAAAATATTGCACACTACTTTACATAGATGATGGTTATGCAGTGAGAAAAGTTTGGTAGGAATCTCAAAGAAGACTTTATAGATTTAGTTCGTAAACTCTGACCCAATTCCATTCACTTTTGAAGCATTTCGGATATTTATCTATAATCTTTTTAGCAGTGTTTTTAATAAATCTTTCCTCGGTTTGGGTTTTGTTATTTAGGTGTTCCTGCATCTGTCGTATGCTTTACTTAGCAGACCTAAAATCTTTCAATATCTTGATTTTTACGACTCCTGCTTCTGGGTGGGCCCCTTTTTGGTGCACATTTCTCATTCTTCCGTGAACTGGAGGTAAACATTTTGTTTTTATTTATTTCATCCCCACTGAAACGGCGCAGAAACGTGAAGTTATATTACAGGAGATAATGAAAACTGTGATATGCATATTTTGACTCGACGTTTCGTAAAAGATGATTACGGATAAAATGAAAATATGGCCAGATACCTGAGCGCCGTGCGCATATCATTTTTAATGGCGCGCTTCTTTAAAATGAGGTGCGAGATACGAAATGACGCCGTTTCGTTCCAAACGATGTTTTTCAACGACGGGAGGGCCGAGTTCGAAGCCCGTAAACAGTTTTGTTGATCGTTTTAGACTCGTACTTTGTCTTCAAAATATAAGAAGAAAAAGCAGCTTCTGTTTGTGTATGGATATAAAAAACCAGATAGCTCTTCTGGAGCGCTCTTGTTTTAATCGGGGTATTTAAAGAGTATTTTTTTGTCTATTTCGCTGTAAATTTTAGACATTAAAAATACAGATGTAGTATATACCACCACGAGAGAAGTGGAATTGAGTGAAAAAAGGTTCCATTGGGAAATGTATGCGTTTTTACAGAAGTTTAGTTCTGTAACGTGTGACAATTTTTTAAATTTTAAACTCATGCTTTGGAGCTTTTTTATAGCATACTCTTTGGTAGGCCATATAGTAAATAATTTCACACTAAAAGTAGAATCACTTTATGGTTATATTCATGTGACCTTTCAATTTCATTGGAATTACAATATTATTTCTGTTTCTGTTCCAAGATGTGATAAACCTCAAGATACGCTGGTTTGAGATTTGCTGCGGTTTCGAGTGCATGGGACACGCAATTCCCTGCGGAGTTTTGATGGGAATCTACGAGATTGTTCGATCAACGCCGCTTAGAACTGATTTCCGATGTTAATTAAAACTACGTGACGTGCGCCACTCGACAGCGAGGTTATAAATAAATGAAAACAGGAGATTGAAGTTTTTGATTTTGCTGGGTCGTAGCTTGAGGTTAGGTTCGGGTCCATGCATGGTAGAGTGTCTTAGAACAAGTTTTATTTTTGGTACTATGAATTTGTGAAATCAATTGGAAACGTGGGAGAAATAAAAAAGGGTTTGTTCTTGTAAATGGTAAAAGTCTAATAATGGAATACTTTTTTTTTTAGTAATTCTGAGTTTGTACTGAACTGTTGTTTTCAAGAAACATTACTTTACATTGAGAAAAATGTCTAGGGCGTGACTTTGGGCCCAAAGCTCGTCGTCAAAATTGCCCATTTTCACCGCGAATGCCGCCCCATTTTCCTCATTTCTTCCCTAATATCGTGTAGTTTTTCACTTATCCCCTTGTCTTATGAACTCTCGTGGTTTTTGCCGGGCAGTTGTTCCGTGATTCTTGTCTCGGGGGGGATATCTCCCTGCCTCCCCCATCTCTTAGCGCCAGTGCCGCAGCTTCTTCTGCCGGCTGCAGATGCGGCGCGCGGCCAAGAGTTATGCCCTCTTCGCGGGGAAACTGTTTCACTTCCCAGATCAACTGTTTTCATTAGGATTCGCCCTTGTTTCTGTGCGAAATCCAACAAGCGGGGATGAACGGGACACAAATCTTGTTGAATCCTACTTTAATCATTTTTGTATGGAATAAAATGTGTCTAAAAACCTATTCATGTCTGAATGCTGGATCGATGATTTGAATCAAGTACTTTTAATTACATACATTAATTGCCCTAAAGCCCTAAAGCAAAGTTGGTAGGATAAAGCTTAAAAACGGAATTACTATACCGTCTACTTTTTCTAGCAGCAGAGATTTTAAAACTGTGAGCGTCAGAGTTTGGGTTTTAAAAGCGGTTCATGAAATTAATGAAAAGTCAGTACTTCTGCCAGGACGGAACTTGGAAGTGGATCAGAATCCACACAAAAGGCTCCATATTTTAAGACATACGTTTTTATACAGCTTTTATAAAGTCAGATTGCTGAATGGGGAACTTTATTCTCCTCAAGTGACTCTTACAACATAAAATACTGCATGAATTCCCCAAGAATTTGAACAGCTTTGTAATGGATTCCATCCCCTTTCTCTCTACAGACAGTATACCTATGCGAGGACGCAATAAAGTCAAGCTTCAACCCTAAACTCTGTCTTTGTCAAATCCAAACAATAATCCTCTCGCATCTCGAAACAGTCTGCCTCGCTGGAGTCCCGAATCAAACAAACAATACGCGCGAAACAATATCTCTCTAATTACATTTCGATGTATCATCACGTTTTGTTCCTCATCCCCAATTGCCATCATGTAAAGTGGAGTACATGACAGTCGCTTGATTAATTATCTCGGATTGTTTGACATAGCTGCAGGGCCTCTCTCTCTCTCTCTCTCTCTCGTCCTCTCTTGTTCCGGGGCTTGTTACATTCCAGGGGGGCGGGGGGCTTGACAGATTGACAAATTCGGGGGGCGGGGGAGCGTCTTTGTATTGGAAATGTTGTTCGAGGATCTCCTTGATGCGATGGTTTTTTTCTTCTTCCACGTTGATGAAAAGGTTTCGACTTGTCGTGAGGGGTGGGTTTATTTTGGTTGCGATTTCGATCTTTTGAGGACCATGTTTTGTAAGTTGATCATCGATTTTATGGTCTGTGATAAATATTATTTGTCAGACGACTAGACTTTTTGGCGTTCTTTATTGGTTGATACTGCCATATTCGAGACTTTTCCTCAATTTTTTTATTAAAACTGGCATTGTGTATAATTTTCTTTCTGTTTCGCTTCTTACTTGAAATATTCGGAAGAATGCTATGAACATTGAACATATTTTCGGAGCTCAGCGTGATTAAAATGCAGAGAAAGCAACTGATCTGTCAATTCTGTAACCGGATCGATGTAAATACTGAACTTTGACGCTAATCCGTCTCAGTACGATGCTCCGGAGCTCGGTGGGAATCGGGAGAGTTTCCCGAAGTGAAGTGAACTCCTTGAAGCGGGGAGTTTAGTGGGGAGTGGAGGATGAAGAGGCTTCACTTCACAGACACTTTGTGTACTCGTTCCTTTGCACGTTCTTGCCTTAGATTTATCTCATATCAATTCAAGAACAAGAGGAGTTTAAAGAAGAGGAATTGCAGACAGACAGACGGCCACAAAATATTTTTGGGTAGGTACACTTGGCCAAAAAAGTTCAAATAAATTTAATAAATAAATAAATTGCCGAAAATTGTCAAATAAATAAATAAATGTTCAATAACAATCAAAGCTTGTCATTATCATCGAAATGAGAGGTCACCTACTAGAGTGAGACAAGGAGATCGCTTGCGGACTGACTACTGATGGTGCAATGTAATGTAACATTTTTCAGTTAGGTAATCAGATTTATTGAACGATAATTTTTAGTTCTGCCAAGTGTATACCTATTCAAAATACCTACTTATATGTTTTTGGGAAATGAATAATAATTAAATAAATTACAAAATATAGGGACCAAGTCTAGAGGAAAATTTGTGTAATCCCCATTTATTTAGTAGTTACCTCCTTTTGATTATATTAGTGAGGGGTTGACATTCCCCATGGGAGGGGGATTAGAGCCCCCTGATGACATCATATTTGTGATTCGATTTCGAAATCGAAGTTGATTTTAAATGTACACGACATTTAGTTAGCTTTTTGGCGTTTTTTAAAAGAATCACAAATTCCTTTTTGAAAAAAGTTGAAATGTGTTAAACTTGTAAATCTGTTTGATGTATCTGGCTGACGTTTCACCCCCCCCCCCCCCCCACCCCCTCCTGGAATCAACGCACGTGAAGAGTACCCCACGCGTGTTACACGCGTGCGTCCGCCTCGCTTACCGTCTGTGCGTAAACGCATTATTCGCGCGCATAATTCATTTACCGCGTGCTGCATGCTGAGTTACTGCTGCGCTAATTCGATTGCGCGCTGTCGCCACACCGCACCGGCGTCGAACTCGCGTCCCCCGAGGATGCGGAGGCAAGTTGGCGCGACGAGGACGTGAAAAATTAATTGCTTAGCTAATTCGGCTCGTGTTTGGTGCGGATATACGACATTGGTTTTCAATTCACGTTTTCTGAGAGTTGTCAGAATGTTCTGTTTTATTCCCTAAATCTACTACTAGATTTTCATCAAAAATTTCTCTAATATTCGAAACCTTTGTCCCTATAAACTTTGTCGAATGGATTTCACTACGTCAAGAGACGTTAATTTATTGATGGCTTACAGTTTAGGATGTCATAGTTTGAGGAAATTGAGGGCAAAAGCTTACTTAATTGGTTATGTTCATGACATTGAGGCCACTTTTAATATTATTTTTACTAAAACATGCCCAATAATTTAACTCTAAATCTTAGTAAAATCCATTCACTGTAAGAATTACGACCTTGAAACATAAAAGTCAAGCCTTTTTTTAGATTACCACCATAGCAATAGATATTTTCTAGTCAGTAAAATCGTATTCAAATTTGAGAGAAATTACTATAGGTAGCTTGACAGTAAATTTCACAATTACACAATTCCACACTTTAGGGCGAATGGAATTTAAGAATTCCGTGTACCGGAAATGAGAAAAACGTAAAAATTTAGGTACTCGTACTACCTAAATTTCTCTAATATTTTAAAATTTAGAATCTCTAAAATTTAGGTACTCGTACTACCTAAATTTTTACGTTTTTCTCATTTTCTTTTGAATCATAGGTGGTGATGAGAATTGCAGATTTGAAGAAAGAGTACGCATTTTTCCTTATTTTGATAACACAGGCGAAATGTAGATAACACTTGTAGCTTGTCGTGGAAATGATTTCCACCTCCGCCGTCAACCCTTATCGCCCTTGCGACCGCGCGCCACCCCCGCCCGTCTGTCATTGCCAGCGGCACGGCACGACCCTGTTTATCAGTGCCAGTCCCGTGTATCTGGCCCACGTGTAGCGCCGCCAACTCGGAAACCAGAACTCCCTCGGGGTCTTGCAGCCTCCGTGCTGTGCGGATGAAACCACATGGGTGACTCGTGGCTGCGATGTGGATGAGTTGATTTGACAGCAGGATTGTTTTGCCAGAGCTTGATGAAGTATGGTGCGACAATTGAGGGGTAGGGTATTCTTTGGAATTGTCATGCTGCTGCCCTGAGCGATATTTATGAACGAGCCACTCTGATATTTGGTCATTTTTGCGCATTTTCAATTTTGCGAATTATTTGAGGTGATCAAAACGTTTTATGATCTAGTAAGATGATATTTACTGATCAAGAATTAAATCTAACAAAATTCGTTTTGAAATAAATATGAATCCATAATTTTGAAAATATCGTATATTTATTTCGATCAAGGTAACTGAGAAGAATACACATTTCTATGAGGTGTAAATTACAGTTGACCTAAAGTTATTTTCATCCCAAATTTCAATTTTCCACGATTTTACACATTTATTGGAGGTTGCACAACTTTATGCTAATTTAGTCGAATGGTGTCCCTATTTTGCAATTCAACATTCCATTCCCGTATTCTGAAGGCACATATTTTCAATGTCTAACAATATATCGTGAAGAACGATGGCCAATTCCATCACTTACACAAAAGAGCCACTCTTTTGTGCTCTATTTCTATTGCTAGACCTCGTCTGGCTGAGATTTTAATTTCCTGCGGTCTTATTTTGTCTGAAAAATTCATATTTTTCACTAAAAGTTGCCAATTGGCATCTTCGCTCACAGAAGTACATGTCCAGAATAAATCATTCTAAAATGAGATACACATCACGCTGCAATATACATTTATCAACTGCAATTCCGCATGCATTTTATTCATCTTTGGGTGCATATGGCAGCTAACAAAGACCTACTCTATGGTCACTACGCAGACGAAATGGATTTTGGAAAGAACCAGAAGAGCGATTTGTCATGTGAAGTCTGCGGTTCCGATAACTGGCCGTGATAGCAGCTCGTACAGTAAATCCAGATTTCTCGCACCAATGACGTCACGAAAGTGGACGAAGTAATTGATGTGACTCTCGTAGTGCTTTCATATGCCGTGGGACGAATTTTCCCGGCACATAAAAATTTATATTGGTTAGATGTGTCTCCGCAAAAGTGTTTCTGAACATAAGAGCACACCCTTAAAAATAGAAACACATTTTTTTTATTGTCTCAATAGGGAAAGGTCTCGTGAAATGTTATTCTAGCAAATTTCTAATTATCAACACGTACAATAATGACAAAAACACTTATCATCTGTGAAATCTAAAATTTTAATTCATAACAATCAAATTCAAATATCATATGACATTTTGACGGGCAAAAAGGCCTGTAACAAGAATCATCCCTGTGATGTCATAATCCAAGTCTTCAACAATGTGTTACTATAGTGATTGGTTCCTTTGTTGCCTTGGCAATTATACTGTACATGCTCGAAGTCAAATATAGCAAATTGTGATGTCATTGTCAATTTTCCTGTTTTAAATTGGAAGAAATCTATCAAACTTTGTACATTAATTCCTTCGAGAAAAATAATACAATGTCTGGTTCAGCAACATCTCAAATTTCAAAAAATAAATATTTTCTGAAATCTAATCTTCATGGTGATGGTTGCCCTATTGCATAGTTGGGGTTTTTGAATATTGTTTCAATTATTGAATGTTTGGTGTAAATTGAGTGAATTTTGGCAGGTACTCTTTTAGACTTGTTTATTTTTCTGTCTAGTATAAGAAACATCTTCCTAGCTGCCAATCAATGCCTGAGTTTTTGTGTTATCATTATGTTTCGAACGCGAGTTGGGGAAGGAAGGGAGGCCTCATCCAGATTTATTTCCACGACAAAAGGAAATATTTGTAGTACAGTTTCGTTGAAGAATCGTGCGTCGTGGAGTGCGACAGGGCGATCGGATTCCTCCGGATATAGCGACGCGTGTGTGCGTTGGAAATAGATTTATGTGCGTGAAACTTTGCCGTCTGCCGTCTGTCGGGTGCGAGGATCGTGTTTCTTGACCCCGTGTGACCTGCAAAAACAACAGCAACACAGCTAGAACATCGCCTGTCAATCAACCTCGTTTGTCAATCATTCTCAGCTTCAAGATTAATCGAGTTATAAACAGATTTGCACTTCGTTGTAGTTCAGTGGGCGGTGAGGTTTTTAGCTAAGTGCTCTTGGAACTTTTCAGTCGGACGAAAATAGACGAGTGACTTATATATTTCTGATTCAGAATGTTTGTTTATTGTAGAAAGTGTTAATGGTTTTAAAAATATTTCTTTTGATATGCGAGATAAATGTTCGTGTAACGAAATGTCTTCAGTATATAATTATTTACAGGTTCCGAAATTAGATTCATTTTGCTGTTCGCGTGACGTCGTTTGTTTTCAACATCTCTAAATATTTTTTTCTGTACGTATTTATGGAACTTTTTCCATCGTTGTTCCATCATTTTTTCATTGTTGGAGCTTATTTTTAGCAAAGTCACTTCGCCTCATTTCTCCTTAATTCGATCATCATAACTTTTGTTAACAAGGCCTCAAAATCCTTCCCAACCAATTACTCTGATAATTATTTTCACTCAGACCCAAAACATTAGCCGTCAACAAGCCCCATCATCAAGATAATCTTGACACTAATTGAACAACTGTCATCAACTCTTCTCCATCATCCATCATCATTATGTCGCCCGAGTAAATCTCCACTAGCGCCATCTAGCGCCACCCGGCGCTATGTGTGCGAGCGTTACTTTTTACTGGCGCGTTAAGTGAGCACTCCAGAGTAAGTGAAGATAGAGTGAGCCGATTGTGTAGAGGAACTGCCGCTGTGGCTTATAATGATTCGGAATGAATGGCTGATGAAACTGGAAGATGGGAGTTGAAAAGTGATGTTGCGGAGACGTTTTATGAAGCTTTTAGCCAAGAGATGCGCTGCAAATTTAAAGCTTTTTAGAAAATCTTAAAAAATACTAATGAAGCGCCGATTTCAAAATGTGGTGATTCGATTTTGAAGAACGTTCTAAAATCCAGCTTTTTAATATTCCCGCTAATATTTGAATTGTCGGAGCCTTCTAAACTATAGGGCGGAAAATTCAAGTTGAAACGTTCCAAACATGCAATTTTCACAACTTCCGAGAAATTCAAATATTGTCGGTATAGGCACCGAGAGTTCGCCACGAGTGAGAGAAATTAGCAACTTTTGTGGGAAGATCGTCAACTGTTTTATTTCTCATTGGCCGTGACCTAGCAACCGATCAGATGTCAACAAATGTACTCAAAATATTTCGGAATCAGAACTAAGTCGCGCAAATTAATATTGTGATCAGATTCAGTGAAATTGTGAACACTTTATTATTAATATTTTGTAGGCGAATAAACATTAGATAAACTTGTGTAAATTTTAAGAATTAATAATGCGTAATATGTGCAGCAACATAACATATAACTGCAGCGACTTGGACGCCTTGCCAAAAGGTAAGCTTCCTTCCCACAGATTAGGTGGCTCTGTCTGTACTTTTTGCAGTGCCATCTGTTGTCTAAACACGCTGCCTATAGCATTTTGCACGCACGAATTCGTATAACTTTAGAACGTTTCTAACTCGTCAATTACGTATCATCAACACAAGTTCACGACATAAACTCGCAATTCAAGATCATCCCTAGACTCGTGAACAATGGCTGTTTAGAATGGAACTGCTTATCATCATGCAGCGGCCGTGCAGCTCCTCTCTCCGGAGTCTGCAATGAGAATGATCTTCTATAGGAGTCGCTGCTGGGTTTTATTGCCTCTCTCTCGCGTAATCCTCTCGGGATTATATACGCGAGCGAGATGCTTTTGCGAACAATTAGGTGTGAATGGGCGCGCAAAGGAGTTCGCTGACTTGATATTATTTTTTTAAATATGTGATGTAGTGAGAAAGTTGAGAGTATAAAAACAGTTTTTCGACGCTGTAATGTAGGTGCTTTCAGGTTATGTACCATTTCTTACACTTGTTGTTTTTACTGAAAATATCAAAAGTTAGATGTTGAATTAAAAGTTATTTTTAATTTCTTATGCTTCTCCATTTTTCCACTTTAAAACTCCGGTGAATGGTTTGAGTTTTTTCTTCAATGTGTACTTTTGTCAGCCCATATGTAATGGATCATTTTTATGCAGATTATATTCTTATTTTCCGTTGCACATATCTCATACTCATAGAGTTTTCAAATTCTATTCCTCAGAGATAGAAGGCTGGAAGTCCATTTCAATTATTCTTGTGAGCTCGCTGCGTTCATTCCATTATTTGTAATGGTGACATGAGTCATTGTATAAGAAAATACTTCAGTATTTATTAAGCAATTGATTGAGCTTGATTAGTTCTAATGTATGCAACGCAAAATGAAGAAAATTGACTTCCGGCATTCTCCCTCTGATGTACAGAATTTAAAGAAGTACAATATCAGAATATTTTTAAATTTTTGTAAGGACTGTAAGGGACGTAGTTCTAAATATTTGCTTCTGAATGTATTCTATCACAGTGGAGTCTTCCTTGGCTGTAAGTGGGAACGGTTCTCCATCTGAACACGGCTATTCCCCGATGTTCCCTCTAGAATCTATCGTCCCAGGAAGGAAGACGGCGAGCAATAACACCACGCCGTCAGCGGTGTGACTAGAACAATAAGAAGGGATGATGTCAGAAGTGTTGGGAATGAAACATCCCTTGTTTTTCCTTCCTCCCGCGTGCGAGGGGGAACGATTCCTCCCCCCACTGCCAGGATGCGAGCCGGATGAAGCGATAATGATGTATCGGCGTTGCACGCTTCACGTTCCATTCGGAACGACTCGCTATGATTTGTGTCATTCGATTTGAGTGTAATGAACACTTCGCAACCGATGAAAGCGTATTGGTGAGGGTTTTCTGTTTAAATGTTTGAATGGGTGTAATTATATTCTTTGTATCGCGTTTCATTTGTTGTAGAACTGTTGATTTACGGTTTTTTAAAACGTCCGTATTTGTATTTTCATCGATTGGCTAAATATGAGGGAAAAAGCCGAGGAAAACTGATACGAATGTTTTCATAAAAGGTACTCGTAAAGAGGATTTTTTTGTAATAATCTCTCGAGAACCATTAATAGTATTACACTAATTTCATCTCCATTATTTTTTTCTCTGTGCAATTTTGAAATTTATTGTGATATTGTCGATTTACATCGTCCGTATTTGTATTTTCATCGATTGGCTAAAATATATGAGGGAAAAAGCTGAGGAAAACTGATGTTTGAGTGCAGAATAGACGAATGTTTCCATAAAAGATACTAGTAAAGAGGATTTTTTTGTACTCTATTTAATTGAACGTTAAAGAGAACCATGAATAGTAATACACTCATTTCGTGTCCATTATTTTTTTCTACGTGCAATTTTGAAACTCGTACAACTGTAACTGGATGTAAATGAAACTGCTCCGTACAGCTTTTACCCGTGTATTTGATGAGATTCTCGCAAGCTTTTTCATCAATTCCAATTCATCTAATAAAAGCGCGAGTCTCCCATATTCCTCTGCGACGAGTGCTCTGGGGAGGAGATCGTCACCGGGGGGAGGGCGACGACAAAGTGTGTAGTTTTATCTGAAGACGGCGTCTGTAATGCACGGGGACATCCCCGCAACCATCCCGCCCCTCCGTGCGTCGCCTCCCAGGGGGCTTGACCCCAACCGCGGCGCGACCGGGGGGGTTAAAACCACCAAATAGAGCGGCCGCAACGTGCCGAATCGTCGAAAATCCGCCCACGAGGACCGAAATGTACGCGTGGAAACACTTTTGCCACAGACAGATTTTGGAGGCGACACGAGGATTTATGGGGTTTGTGCATCAGTGAAATGAAGACGTCATGTGGTAAAATTTCAGGAATTTTCTGAATTTTTTACACACACTAAAATTTGATTCAGGAAAAAAAAACATCGTGAAATGATACTAAATTAATTATATTTTCACTCAATCTGTACGTGATTTATGTTTAAAGTCGCCTGTCTGTTTTAAGCTCTTAATTCTGAAAATTATACCTCTGAAAATTGCGTTTTGTTCATCTCGACTGGTCTTATACGTATTATAAAGGAATTTCGGAGACGAGAGTAAAAGGAACCACAGACTCGCGCCCATGCTGCGGGTAGATTTCATAAGTTGGGGCTGACAAACTCGCCGCTCTTCTCGTGTGCAGATTCTGGATGCTGTACGCCCGGAATGTTACAATAAGCCGACTTGACGTGTTGCGGTGGATTACAAATCCCCTGAGCGAGGCTAATGTAACCCGGAGATTTACACAGCATCAGATCATTACTGACGTGGAGCAACACTCCTCTTACGTCACAATGCGAGCAGAACGCTTCATGTGGAGCTATTTATTAGACTAATGGAAAAGAATTTCCATTTTAATTGTGCACCTGACTTTTTCAGTATAATGTCCTAAAGCTTTTTGCATAATGCCCGCAATTGCATTGTACTGCTTTATTCCAGTGCAATTGCCAATTACACTGGACTGCAGTATTAGACTGCAAAGACCAATTAAAGTCTGCTTTTTTCCCCAATCTAATAGCTACTTTGTGCACATGCATATATTTATTTTGACAAATTAATAATGCGCATGGCTAATTGGATGATGTTGTTACGGGATTCATCTGCATAATTTTATTAAATAAAAAATACAAAAATTATGTGCTCCATTTTTACACAGCTGCCAAAGCCACAATATCACGTATATATGTTTAAAAAAATAGATCGAGTATCATAGTGCATAGAATTTAATTTTGGTTAGATAAGTTATTGAAGTGTATCATAGAACTCATGCCTTATGTAGATTTATATTGCATGAAATCGGTTGAATTCATGTAATATCCGAGGATTGGTTAGCTTGGCTCACAAGTGAAAAGTTAGGTTAATGTTCGCTCGCGCGTGCAATTTTTTAGATTAGCGCTTGAATTAAGGGGTTGTGCAATAAGTTAGGTTATGTTTAGTTTTAGCTATAGGCTCGCGAATGCATTATTTTAGGTTAGCGCATATAATATAGTGAGGTTATGATATGGTTATTATGTAGGCAACTATATTGCAAGGCTCACGCAGGAAGTATGTTAGGTTATATTTATCTAGGCTTCTATAATGCATTATGTAAGGTTAGCGCATGAAATAAAGTGAGGTTATGATGGCAACTGCATTGCCAGCCTCACGCAGGCAATAAGTAAGGTTATGAATAATGACGCGTCTTCTTCCATGAGCGCCTTCATTATTCATCATCAAGATCCACGTGTTATTCGCGAGCTCAACAGTTGAGTCGAACACGAGAGAGAAAGGTGGACAGGTATATCGCGCTCGCAGTCAATCAATCAGGCATGATCGATTCGTATTGATAGATCTCGCAGGAGGCGTTTAAGTGTCGACACTTGTCCTTAGACAGATGATCTTTCGCGATTTTAAATCAATTAATTAACAGAATTTCTACAGAAGATAGATGTTAGTTATTTTTGACGTTAAATTTTTTTATACTTTCTATTACTCAGGTCGACAGCAGAAATTGACTTGCTCGCTTATTCAATTTCTCATAATCATAGTTATTTTGACGATTTCATGTAACTTTTTGTTGTAAAAATGTTGGCTATAGTTTTTGTCTATATACCTAAACGGTTCATGTCATTAATGATATATTATTAAAACTTCTATATTTCTGTTCTGTGATGAATCCTCTTTGTAACCAGACTGTTGTAGCAATTGAAAAAGCTCGCCTACGCCTCAACCCAACATTTTTACAAGTCATTCAATATGTCTTCACTTTCCCGTGCGACCAATCCGATCATAAATCAGCTCCCATCAATGCAATATCGATATCAATCAACCGATGCCAAGGTGTTCTACACTCGCTCTCGTACATTACAAACTCAAACATATTTACACATAATAGACATTAACACATTGCTAAGTATGTCAATAAGCATGTTTAAAATGTGTTTTTTTACTCTCCTGTCTCGCAAAGAGCGCCCCGTGGAAACCTGATTTGGTTTTTCAATTAATTACAGCGAAACCTGTTGGCTCTAATAACTTGTGTGAGATAATGATTAAGTTAACACCAATCGATAATTGATTGCGTAATCGGGTTCTTAGAGGTGTCGGTGATGGGACATCTGCGTGAAGAGTGTGGTTTGTTCGTTGGTTTTAGAGAGAAATCTGTGATTCAAGCTCGAAAACTCATATTTTGATAATGATTGTTAGGCTGAAATGAAAAAAAAAATATATATGTGTTCAATATTTGCTAAATGTAAAGTCAAAAGAAGGGTAAAACGGTATTGGAAAGAAATGGATTGACTAAAAAAATTGATGGCATCACCTCATGAAGTCTTGTCATCTTACTATTGTAGGTATCTCTGATTTAATTGATAATAACAAAGATTTATTGTCAAGGAACCTGCCAGTCCGTTTCGCTCAAATACCGTTTGATGATTTTTTGAGTGTACCATCGAGAGATATAAAAGTACTGAACGGACGTAAATGACCTAATGTAGCCTTTTATTTGGATTCTATTCCCTTCCTCGGAAAATTGATTTGGGAAATAACACGTTTTATCAGGGCTGTATCATGTTTTGAAATCCTAGCCGTTGCTTTCAGGATGCTTGTGACATAAATGTCATCCCAGGTGTGGCTGCCTCCATTAACCGAACCGCCCCTCTATAAAGCAACATCTTCTCCGATGTCTGATGTGGTTAATCTACTAAGTTGTCATCAAATCCCGAGTCAATATCTGGCGCGTCATCTTCTAGCAGCATCTTCTCGTCTTCTCCCCACAGACTAACGAGCTCAAACGATGTGACAGGAAATCACCACCAATCAGGCAGCGAGCTTAACCGAACTGTTTGCTCTCTCATGATCTGCCTGGGACTAATGCTGTGTTTCCTTTGTTTTTAGGTACGTTTCGGAGTGTCTAATCAGCCCATGCTCGTGAAGGGTGAAGTATAACACGAATTTGTACAATTTATTGAGACTGAGTGGACTGTGGTTGGCCTTGAAGAGCTTTTCAATCGTTTTTTTTTTATCAATATCTTTTACCAATGTAATTGTTAATAAGAGAAGGCTTTGAACTGTTCAATGAAAATAATTTTATAGTTTATGATGGGAACGTTAGTATTATTTCGTCCCACAGACGTTAAGTATCACATTTTTACTAATTTTCAGGCATTTAACGTTTGTAGGACAAAATAAAAATAATACGCCATTCCAAGATATGAAATTATTTTCATTGAACTGTTCTGAAGACTCGTACAAAGTCTTATTTTATTAACAATTACACTGGTAAAAGATATAAAAATCTCTTCAAGACCAAACTTATGATACTTCTGATGATTGCCGTACTGTGGCTCTAAATATTATATATTTTTTTTAAAGAAATATAGCTTGGCTAAAAAAGGTTACCGACCCATTACTAGCGGGATACTTCCCTACGCCCGGAAATTAAGAATAATTTACGCCCGGACGGTACCGTAATCATCGTTTAAATACATTTTGAAGTCAAACTGATTTATTACATGTCGAAATAAATAAGCTAAACTTCGCTCCAGCTGTTTAATGCGTTTATAATGTGTAGATTATATGTTTAACATAATCCGCCAATCATATGATTACGTTGTAAATAACAATATCGCAAGCACAGTTATGATTCTAGTCGAGTCAATCAGCGTGTGTTGTCGTCTTATTTGAGTTAGCATCACCGCCCTTGCCCCCGGCGTCGAAGTCTCTGCTAAAGCTAAGGCAGCATTAAGGCGCTTAGATACACTGCATGGTTGCGGACATAGTTAAAATGATTTATTGAGCGAGCGTAGCGAGCGTCACCACGGTACTCTTATGGCACTTTCTCTGTGTGTTTTTTTTTTTTTTTTTTTTTTTTGCCTGCACTGCCCAGGTCAAACCGCACAACCAATCGATCTGAAATTTTGTACACATACTAACGTAATCTATGCGATCCCTGGGATCTTTTCTGAACGAGATCCTGTGATTGGTTCAAATTTTATAAAAATTATCTTTCGATTGGTTGGTTCGATCAATTTGAAATTTAGCAAAGTCATTGCAACCAACATTGTACCCAATCAAAAAAAATTTCAGCCAAATCCTCCAATTGGTTCAAATTTGAAACCATTTTTCCTGTGATTTTTGAAATTTAAACTGGAACCGATTTACCGACCAACTAAAAACTTCGCATGGTCATTGGTACCAACATTTAAGGTATTTTTGCCAATTTTCACTCTAATCTGTCGTTAATTTCAAAAGTTTTTGTCATTTTAGGGACATTTTGCGTGTTGGCTGTCAAATTCACGGCGACTCGAATCTACAGTTCAAGGCAAGGTAGTTAGAGCAGAAAGTTTTAAACGATATGAAACTAATAATAATGACCGTTCAACAGATTGATCTGATATTGTGTACACACACTACATATCATATCATATGGGTGGTCCCAGGTATATTTTTTGAACGAGATCCTGTGATGACATGGCAGTGGTGACGGTTTGTTCCGTTCCGAACAAACCGTCACCACTGCCATGTCATTACAAGATGGTTCCGAAAACGTCCACGACGAGATCCTGTGATTTTTGAAAATTAACAAGGAACCGTTCAATCATAAAGGTTTAATCGATCAACTTAAAACTAAGCAAGGATTGGCACCAATATTTTTGGAGATTTTGGAGATTTTTATACAAGTCTGTGACGAAACTAAAGAATTGTTGGCTTTTAATGACATTCGATAGACATAATTTCGGTTCGAGGTGTTGCGTGTATCCGTGCTCGCTCATCAACGCGTTACACAGAGCGTTTTCCTAGTTAGGTATATCTGTCATTTTAAATTATATTTAATACAATTGTGATTCGATTTTATTTTAAAACGATTGAGTCCAACGAATTATTTAATAGCGCACGGCAAGAGGTTTTAAAGATTTTTTTTGGAATATTCAGCAAATACACTAATAAATGTAATTGAATGTAACATTTGGGCACTCCAAGTAAGTAAACATTGGATATAATACTTGCTGTCATGCATTTTGCACAATTCAATTTACGAATATTTCTAACCATGTCCTAAAAATACAATATTGTGCCCAAACTCGTGGAAAATATAAAATTATACATTTTTTCATGTTTGAGCCCAAATATTGTCTTGACAAGTTTGTGTTTACATTGCTAAGATCGATTCAAAAATTAGTACTATGCTAATTGATTTATTTCATAATTTGAATGGCTCAAAAATTATAGCGATGTTTAGAAAATATCATCTCCTAATGTTTACCTTTTTACATCCGAACTCTGAAGGAACTAAAAGTATACATATCGAAATATCCTTAATTTTCGAGTAATACTCGTAATTTGGCAAGAAATGCTTTCCATCAGCACGAACTGTTAGCGCTAGAGTAAGTTGATGAGTTGAAACGCCAGCGGCAGTTGACAACTCACTTGAAGTAGTGCACGTGCAAGTCGGATAACTAGCAGGAAAACATCTTGACAACACTCGAAACTTGCCGCTTTCTTCGGGAGACAGTTTCTTGACAACTTCGTGCAGAAGCGGAGTTCAAGAGGTTGTCCGGGCTTCCGAAGATCTCGAACAAAAGAAATTAAGATTATTATTTATTATTACGAGATGTCTGTTTTCTATCAAATGTCCTCTTTTACAATAAGCTCATTTGATGCTCTTAGACCCCCGCCCCCTTCTTAAGCCCTTTTCAGTTTGAACGGAATCGGATTCTGTATAACTCATTTGTTTTTAAGTAAGCTCAGCATTGAAAATAAATGAAAGGGTACCGATTACTTTTCTGTTCAATAAAAAATAAAGTTGGAAGACAATAGCTGTGAAGAAAATTTGTCTTATAAAAGGGTAAAAAATATTTGTAAAGTTTTTGGTAAAATCTGAATTTGAGTATCAGAAATGTTGGCAGATTTTCCCGTTTTAATGAATAGATGTTTTCATTTGAAAAAGTTTCGGAGTTTCTAACATCTTACCTAATTGGTGAACTATAAAATCTGCATAGTTTTGTTGAAACCAACTATTCGAAGTTCTGTGATGGCTTTGCTCTTATCTGGAATTACTTTCCCGAAACTGTAGGAGGGAAATGCAACTTGCTAAATCCGAGTCAATCAGGAAAATCCCCAATCAGGCGCCTCCAGTTTTCCCATTTTGTTAAAACCATTTTCTAGAAAAAAGGCCAGCCACGACGATTTTTTCTTTTTGGTAACTTTCTGATTGCTTGAAGAAAATGAAACCTTTGTAAACTCAATTTCACTAAAAGTCTGATGGGGGGGATTCAATTTATTAAGTCGGCTCGCATCTTGGTTCTCTCCGGGGATGCTAAATGCACACTAGTTCGGACGAGAGATGTGCATGAACTCATGTGCAGACTGCAGTTTACAGTTCGTGGTCAACTCAACTTCTGAAACTAAAACTTTTGATAAAACCAACAGATAACTTGTTTATTGCTCACATTATTTTATAAAATCTATCTACATAATATTATCTTAGAAGCAAAAGGGCGGAAGTGTCACAATTTCAAAGCCGATTAGACGAAGTCGCAGACATAGTTTCAAATTGAAATTGACTACCGCCGTTCTACCTCTAAGATACGCCACGAGAAAGCACTAAATCTACATAAAAAGGCATAATGTCTCGGGATTATTAATAGTCCGCTTAGAAGTTAAGCTCAATTGGTAGATGTTGTACAACTTAAATACAAGATACACTTCAAGTGGAGCCTATTTATGTAGAATCTCATTCTCAAGTGGCCAGATTGTACTTCCGTTTAATTAAAGAAAGTTAATCAACTATGTTTTTATTATTATTTTGTCCATGTTTTCAAGTACTTTTGAAGATGATTCCCGAAATAAAAACCACTTCACCTGTTGAAGCTGTTTACTCTCGAGAAGTCAAGTGGTTTATTTTTGCTCTGTCTTCCTATTGCTCGATTACACGGAGTTTTAACCGAGGAATGCGTTGAGTCATTGACGAGGACAAGCTAGAAGCTGTCGGGGACAATGCAGGGTTAGAGAAGTGTTTTGATGGAAATTGCGAGAGATTTACGAGGAAAACGTATACGTGGGTTATTATTGCGAGGTCATTAGACTTGCTTGGCACGCAGATTAATTGGGTTCATTCATTTCGTAGCTGTGAAATATTTTAATTTGTTTCATCTTTGCGTAATTTTTATACATCCTTTCTGTTCCTTCTTTAGTACCAGTAGTAAAAAGGAATAGGATCCACACAAATTGGCTTACTTTCTGGGATATTTTTTAATTTGTATAGTTTTTTGGTTGCCTAATCCAATTAAATGTCATTTAGCTCAGTGACTTTTCATCAACCTAATTCTGGTAAAGCCATAAATTTCCCAATACATGTAGTATTTTATCTGTTCTGTAAATTCTAAGTAAATATATTACTTTTTAGACTTTCATAAGCTATTTTATGATCTTAAAGCAATATTTCTCTGAGTTGAAGAAGATATTATTTCGCCGGAGGAAGCTCCGTAAACACGTCGAGAAATATTCCTTTTAGAATAATAAAATAGTTGGAAATGAAAGTCAAAAAGTTCATGACTTCATGAAAGTCAAAAAGTTAAACATTTTCTGAAATTAAATCAAAACCAATATACTGAGAATAATAATGCATATTCTATTCCCCTAATCTCGTTATACTGACAGTAATTGCCCCTCCCCCCCCTCTCCCCCCCCATCTGGGGATGTTTTACCCCGGCCATCCAGATTTCATTAACTCCATGTCAGAGACTGAGCGAAAGATGCACTGCCCCCTTGAGCGAGTATATTGTTAACCAGAAGGCTGTGTGTTGACCGCAGCACGTGGTCGGGGGAGGGTGGGGGGAGGTTAATTCTGGAATAAGAGGGGGGGGGGGGGGGAATTACAAGTGTAATGAGTTTTAGACGCACTTTTCTTAATGAAATTTTGATTACTTCGTGCTTCCTGGTAATTTGAAATTATTTCGGACAAAATAACACTTCTAAGGGATTTATGTTCGCTTGAACGTTTAAAATTCTTTGAACGTATTCATAATGGTTCCATGTATTTCTAAGTTTCTTCACTAAATATATATTATGCTCATATTGAACAATCTGGAAAAGGAATTGCTCAACTCACCAATAAATTCGTTTGCTGGGCTTAAAAGAGACGCTTTTACAAAGACACATTTTAAAACGAGTCTTTTGAAAAGTGTTTGTTGAATCAGAAAATATATTTCAGATAAAATAAGTGACAAGTTACTATGATGGTCTACAATATCACCATGGTGACCAGTGACAAAAGGGGAGCAAATCAGTCTTGACGAATAGTCTATTATTACGCCTGCATCGGTTGATAACAGTTTTCTCACTTCACTTTGTCTTGATCACTTCTCATTTATTCGAGGGAATGGCCCAAAACTCCGGTCCTGTAAGCCGCTAGTTATTAGATTTTTAACGAAGAGGAAAAAAATACTTGAGGAAAAAAAATTAAAGGTCATATTGTGTCGATTTTCTGGAAACCTAATATCAGATTCATATTTTACTGGTAATACTGTGCTGCATACTGCTAACCTAAAATCTAACCAAATCGTCTCGATAACTGTGTTCGAAGTCGCCCGTGTTTGGCCGCGCTGACGTCACTGGCGGGCTGATTGTGTCACGTGCTCGCCAGCACAATGTCCCGCAGCGTCTTTTTGTCCGCGCCCGCCTGCGTGTCGGACGCTCTTGTGCTATCTCGCCATTGTCTCATCCGGCACTCGAGCAGTCCCGTGCACGCGCTGCTTCTGGAGAAGAGGCCAGGGGGTGGACAGTGGAGCATTTCAAGGGGTTGAAACTTGAACACAGTCGAGAAAGTTAAATGTAAAATCTGACACAAATTTTAAATAAGATCGAACAATGTGAACAAAGTGATGCAAATTTGCTTTTCAGAGGTGCCTGATTCTACATCTTAAAATTCCCGTTTCTGCTGGAAACCGATTCGGTGCAATGTTTTCCATATGACTGTGAATCGGATTCTACCAGAAACGGATATTTTAAAGTTATAGAATAGCGCAGATTATTTCGTGCTTCCCCATCGCCCTGCACTTTCAACCCATTCTTCATCATCCTCCATCATCATAATCCGTCGTCATTATTTTCAAAGTAACAATAATTTCTAGATGTTTCAATCCCAGAAAAGCTATTTATTTACTGCAACTCTCTAGTTCTTCCACCCCTGGAATGTTGGCAACCTGCTCGCGTGTCCAGCCTGTTTCCGACGCTCCATCTTCGTCACTGTCTCCCGTGACGTCACTTCACCTGTATCCAGCAGTCGGGAAGTGGAAGCTCATTATATCCTTCATTGCAAGTGGCGAGTTAATCGTCCTGATTTCAACTCGAGCCTTCTCTTGACGCTCGACTCAAAACAAGTCAACTTTATTTCAAATACAACGTACCTGCTTCTGACAACCGTCCTAATTGAGTCACTGAATTTAGTCTTTCTTAATGTTTGGGATATTTTTATGCCCCCCACCCTCAAGACTGATTACATAATTAAAAATTGCAATGCTTTTAAGACCACCGATGATGAAGTTTTAATGGAGTTAATAATATTTTTAAGACATTTTTAAGCACATAATTGGCTGTTTTCATGGTGAATTGTGGTAATTTCCACTCTTATCAATAGAACTGATCTTTGGGAACGGAAATTCTGTGTCGATTTGCGGACGCAATTAAAATTATAAGATGTTTAGCTTCAATAAGACTTGAAACAATCTGAACCATTCCAATTATCTCTCCTAGTCGAGTTGTTTTACAGTTCTCTTCTACGTCTAAATGTAAACATCCGCGCATTCTCTGGAGTGTTCTTTGAGAAAGTTACAACGAGGGAAGACAATGCTAAGAATAAACTTGTTTCAAAACAAGACGCTGACTTTTGACACTCCACCCTTCTGCAAGAATCATGAGCTATAGCCGGTTTCATACGTTCATGGGGTAGGGGGCGTGCCCTTGAACAGATTTTACAGATCTTTATGAAATAAGGCTACAAACAATCGATGTAATGATGTAGATTGGAATGTTTTATTAGTCTTATTTTGTCGTACAGATGTTTATTGCGATTTCTTAACAAATTTGCATGCACTAAACCGATTTAGGGCGAATAAAAGGTCATAAATTGTTCCAGATTGCCGCAATAGTTAGGGGAAGGTTGCTGAAATTGGACGGCGCCTTAAATGGACCAACCTCGAATTTCCCGCCTTATAATAATTGCGCATCACACTGCCTCTATGAATATGACAACGCGCCAATCGACTGTCAAGTTGATTTATCGATCGACTAGATAAATTGACAACTTTTTATATTTTTTTTTTTCTAAAGCCCGTATTTTAGGAAAAAAAACATTATAGGGCGCAATATTCGTCCAATATATCGGTAAGTATGCTGAATTATTATGAACTCATTATCTCATAACCCCACCTCAAAAATGAAGAAAATAAGTAAAGTGGTCCAAAATAGACAATTCATATTGAGCAGTACCTAACACGGGTATACATAACCTAAAATTTGTGTCAAATATCGGATTAAAAGTACTGCCGTCTTTACTTACGCGAGTTTCGAATGGAGAGATGTTTAAATACTTTATAGCAAGAGTGATCACCCCAGCTTGACGAAGCTGCTGCGACTGAAGCACGAGGCAATGGAAGGGAAGGGGTGGCTTGACAAATGTCCCCCGACTTGGCTACATCACATCTCATCGTGGATTACACTCGAGCAGATGAAAGTAGAGCCGAGACGATTGATAATGGATGTAGCGGACCGAGCTATCCACACATTTACAGAAGCTGCATTGACACAGAGCATTGAGTCGTTTCCAGTGCTGTGATTGGCTGCTGATGTCATTGACAGCCAGAGTGACTCGATGTGCTGTGTCTATGTGGTTTAGAATCACATGTTCAGCAGTTCAGACCAAGATAATGATGGGTTACTAAAGGAAGATGAATAATATCAAATGATGTGCAATAAGTACATCCCCATTGTAATGTGACAATTCGTTAAAGTGAATCACTCGCTGAAGCCCAAAGGATCTGCGCTTTTGACGCTGTGATGCTTTGTCGGGTTGTTGGACGTGGAAATCTAGCTTGACAGTTCCTTCGTTATGGAAAATACCCGTTTAGAGATGGGACTGGGAAACTTGTTCACACGAAATTAATGAAGATATTCTTATAGTGAAATGAAAAGAGAAGTTAAAGATTGACTTTTTAATAACTATCCAATTCCACTGTAATATTTTTGTATTGATATTTTTAACATAATTAACGAGTATGTGTAACGCGAGTGTAACGTTTTGATCACATCGGTTTTGATCTAGATTAGACATGTCTTTAGTTATTACTTATTGTTTAATGTTTATGTACACTCGGCCAAACAAAAATTGATCGTTGATCAAATTTGAATGACTGCTGGTCATGTCCCATACCAATCAAAGCTTGTTATTATCGTTAAAATGTGGGGTCACCTACTAGAGTGAGACAAGGAGATCGCTCGGACTGACTTCGGATGGTGCAGTCTAACATTTATCAGTCAATCAAATTTGATCAACGATCAATTTATGTTTGGCCGAGTGTACATGTTAATTATTCTCTCAAATGCAATTTTGTAATTGTTGCATTTTTTTGTTCACCCTACTGATAAGCTCCTCTGAAGCTTGTAGGAATTCTATATGTTACATTTCTGTATTTGTTTGTATCTAGTGTGATTCATAAAAATAAAAACCTATAACCAGCTGCTTTTATTCAATTTTGTAAGATAGTTCTCGTATTTGACCAATTCCTGGCTGTTTGTGTAATAGAATCTGGGTTGTAGACTTCCCCTAAAGACACTCTAGTCTAGTTCTTCGAGATTGATGATGAGATTTCTTCTCATGTCTGTTGTCTAATTGTGCTCTGATAGCTACGAGCGTCTCGGCCGGCTCCGATAGCCGCCGGTTCGATGCCCGGCGCTTCGTTTTATGTGCGCTCGTTGGCTTTTATGATTGTCGTAATAACAGGTCACGTGGGGGGGTGTTTTGGAGCCCAGAATCAAACTGCAATCCTTGGTTTTATTACACACGAAATCGACTTCGTTTTGGGACGATTTCGTCGTTTAGTATGACCCCTGGAAGGTAGGAGTTCATACAATTATAGAGGTCCAGACTTCCGAGGTGAGCACAACTCAATTTTTTTCCTGTATACACCCGATTGTTTTGTAATTTGTGTGTGTGTGAAAAATTGTAAAATAATGATCATTCACTCGGTAGGGGGGAGGAGGGACCATGTACACCATTATTAGGGCCTACTACTAAGCTTAATTTTAAATTTTTCTAATATCCTACATTTTCGTTCGATTTTTGACAAATGTACCTAGGTATGGTTTTTAAAATCATGACCTACGTTAACATTTTTGTAATGTTTGATTTTCAAGAGGCTTCAATTTTCTTTTTTTTTACATAGGTAGGTTGTTGGGAATTGACATGTTAGTAAAAAATTATGCATCGCCTTTTTAATGGCCCCATTACAACACGGGCAAAGTCTTACTCTCTAAAGACTGGTCTGAATCCATTGTAAGTTATTACACAGAGCTAATCTCCATAATAGCGTCTTATAGGAGGATTATTTATTAAGACCGACATCGTTTAAGTCCCGATTCCATTCAGATGGATCCAATGAACGCGGTGATCTGTGGGCGGTTTGGCCCATGTTTATGCTTATAAGACCACACGCATTGACGGCTGACCCAGACAAATGGCGATGTGTCAAAATATCGCGGCGTTTCTCTTTTACTGTTCATGTCGAACTGACGGTCGTTTGTATTCGGCTTTTTCGAAATTGATTTTCGTCATAGGTCAGTTATGTTGTTGCGATTTTTTAGCCTTGTCCTGTCTTGCAGTGCTGTGAATTAATGCACGAAATGAAGGGGGATCAACGAATTGAACGAACAGTGTTTATACAATTCAAAACTTTTCACAAATCACAGAATAATAAAAAAAACTAAAATAAGGAAAAGTCGCAAATTAACACAATTGTCATTTGTGTCTACCTAAAATTACGATTTTTGACGTCCTTGAGGAGTCTATAGAAAATAAAGACAAAATAATTATTTTTGTTTTATCAATTCGGTGTTCGTTTTTTTCTCGACAAAACGTAAATGTTTAGGAACATGTATTTTTAATGAAGACAAATAAAAGAACACCAATATACTGAAACTTTGTATTATACCCAGTACAAAAGTTCGAAGTACTTTGGGTCTGCAGAGTTCATGTTGTAAAGTGTTATAGTTATGGGAAGCAATGCTGAGTTTTACAAACGTTTACACGCACCTAAAAATGTAATTTAAAAGTTCAAAGGTGACACCATTATGTTGGAAGTTATTCAGTGAACATCCTCCTTCATACAATATGCAATATTCAGTTGAAATTGCTGTGTTTTCGACCAAGTATAAAGTACCTCTTTCTGGGATTGAATAAAGAGCCCATTTAAACAACATTTTTAAATGTTGGAGAGCAAGTTATTGTGTATTTTATGGAATTTTTAAAGTCTTCAGCAAACGTTATAGTTTCTATTCTATCCTATTTTCACACTTTCTCTATTTTAGTTAAGGACCACAAAAGTTGTCGATTTTCACACATTATTGGATTCACGAAATGCATGAAATACTGTTCAATATTGTTCCTACATATTGTATAATACATCTGATTGTGATATTAAACAATCGTGATATTCTGAATAAAATGGTGCTGATCACTTTTCTAACACTTTTTTATACTACTCCTCACTGATTTTAAGCCATATTCCTCAGGCAGTCTAGTTCATTCCATTTCGACAAAATCACGGTCAGCTCTAATTGATTTCTCTTCCAAACGAAGACATCTATTCCAAATCTAAATTAGTTGTATCAATAAATACTCGAATTTCTCTCCGACCACCCAAATCCCTATTCATACTCATAGCAGTTAGTCAGCTGGCAACAGACTCGTCTGTTGATTATGCATCATATTACTATGTATTGCCGTGCTTCCTTCCTGACTATGTATATCTATTATATCAGTGGTGATCATTAATTAAGGACCCCGAATGCCACCCGCTCGTGAAATTGATACATGGCTGTGCGTTAGCTGGAGGTATACTGCTGGCCAAGGTAACAGCCAGGCAGTAACAGAGATAACAGTGGGTTTACGTTTAATATGTCTCAAGATGGTGTTGATTTTACGTCTGGAAATGCAGTGATGACCTCATGGGAATGTAAAAAAATATCAGCTTTCTTGGCCAAACAAAAATTGAACGTTCAATAAATCTGATAGGCTGATAAATGTAAGATCGCACCATCAGAAGTCCGTCTAAGCGATCTCATTGTCTCACTCTAGTAGGTGACCTTACATTTCAATGATAATAACAAGCTTTGATTGGTTATGCAGTCATTCAAATTTGGTCAACGATCAATTTTTGTTTTGCCGAGTGTACGTATAAATGCTACAAAAATACCTTTTTTGTGATTTATTTCGTGAATGGGATTTAGTGAGAACCACATTTTGAGTCTGTAAAATCGTTGATTACTGTATCAATACTTCAGAGGTAGCAGGCCCGTTGTCCATTTCAATCAGAAAATCATCGAATCAGTTTTGGATAAACGCGGAATTACTGGTTTATGAGCTCACCCCAAGAATAATTGAAATGTACGTCGGGTCTTCTACCTCTGAGGTAAATTTATACTCTTGACCCATCAATGCTCATTTCGCCACATTCTGAGTAAAATTGTATGTTTGTGAAATAAGCCGTCGTACTCGGTGGGAACCATCCCTCCATTGGAACCATCCCTACATTGGAACCATCCCTGCATTGGAACCATCCCTGCATTTGTCTTCACGAACAACGAAGAACTTGAGTTTTAGTTCCGAGTCCTCAACTCCTCGTTAGAAATTCTACAATTTCTAATCCAGGCTTACCAAGCATAAACTATGGAATTAACATAATCTCTTTTGGAAGTCAATTGTTGATGTGACCTCTGGGAATTAAACCGGATTATGTGGACGAGAGAATTCGTAATCTGCCTAAATAATTCTGAATCGAATACCCGATGCATTAATCCACTCAATAAAAGTTCAAATCCTCTCAGATTGATTTTAATCTGCCTGCCAATCCCGAACGGAATTTCATATTAAAAAAAAAATATCATCGAAAACCGAAAACGAACCTTCATTCTCTCTAAACCGCTCTTGAACTTCTCCCGTCAATTGCACAGTAAAACCGCATTGTCTCCCATGAACTTCAACCCCTGAGCTTCATTGTGCTCGGCAATCATCCCCGCATTGTGCCAGCTACTCGCTATGATCCGCGTCGTGAATCTTAGACGCGACTTTAGAGAGTAAGTGTGGCTTCTGGGGGTCGATCATGAAGTAGGGCGGTGTTTGAGGGATGAATGAAGAGGGTTTCGAGGACGGATTTGTCGTGGAAATGGAGTGAATAATAGAAAACGCGCTCGAGGTTGAAAGTGGTTATTATTTGAGTTTGGTGTAGACGAATTGATTTGATACTTATTAGATCCCGCATGTAATATAATATGTTCAAATTACATCATTATAATTTCCGTCAGCCCCTATCACGATATAAAGTAGACCAGTAACTGAATAACAAATTTATTCGCCTAATTTTGTGGAAAATCTCTAATTTGCAGCTCTCTCATTGGTGGATTCGTCTTATACGGAACTTATTTGGCGAATAACTTCCTCGGACAACGACCCGTTGGTTTTGTGATACAAGGATTGGCTATATACAAATGTATGCCAATTACTGGAAGTGTGATTTCTAGACTTGGAAAATATCTGTCTTTCAAATAGAATATGTTTGCTTTTACGTTGAGAGAAAGAGAAGATGTATGTGGAAGGCGGCATGATTCACATGCAACTTTCATTGGTGACAATGTGTTTGCCAAAAGTATTGCGCACTAAATCAAACAATTCGCGAGAGAAGTGGCCCCCCGAGAATGTCGCGCGAGCAAAACTGTGCAAATAAAACAATCTTCGTGAAATATTTGCACAGCAGTAGCGAACTTTTGGCAGCGAATGCTCTCAACTGTCTTCGCCCAATTGTCTGAAAGTACATAAAACCGAATATAAATATAACACTAAGGGGGTGGATATGTAAATAACATGGAATAACGATGTCGAATCGGGCAATTAAGTCCCGAAGAAAACTTACTAAATTAAAGTCGGCTACTTTCTAAATTGAATTATTTACGAGAATTTTAACAATCCGAAGTTTATCTTCCAAGATGTTCAATGATTCAATATTGCGGGGTGTAAAAGTCTCGCCCTAAAGTGCCCTAAAACCAGCATCACTTTGATAGTGCACGTCTTAGAGGGATATTAAAAAACTCCCGGAAAGATATTTCCGTGGTGGCATAAAAAGTAATAGTCCTTCTTAATTGACGCCAACCGTTAACTATTTAACATGGCGGTGGATTTATGTAATCGGAGGATTTAACAGGCAGTTAGATATTTTAACAGTGCGTCAACGTTTCAGATGACAAAATGTAAGAGTTAAACCGAAGATGTGGCAAGAGTTTAATGTGGCCGCATGTGTTATGGAGCATAATTTTGGAATCGGAAGGATTATAATTTTGTTTGGTGTAATTGGATGGGCCCGGCGTGACTGATAAAGGGGCGGGGAGTTGATTTGTGACTGGAATCGGTTTAGTTGCGAGGAGGTGAAGTTTATGTGACAGATGAAAAGTTATCTGCAGCCTCATCTGTGACTTCGTAGTTATTTTCCAGAGTTGAAAGCCGTCTGGAGTGGAATTATCACCTGATAAGGTGGGATGGATTTGTTAATTGCGTCGAGTTGACGGATTTATAGAGGAGTTTGCTTATTTTTATGAATACGTTTTGATGTTGGATTACATTCTGGAAAAAAAAAACATTTTTATATCAAAAGTGTCCAGTAGATTCATGATGTCAGTTTTGTGGGTGATTTAAAACATCTGTTTTAGTTATTGCGCTCCTAACACGAAACATCTAATTCCGGCATAGTTCTAGAGGTGACGATCTGTACGGGAAATGATGGGAAGGTTCCCAACTAATAGGCCACGACTTCGAAACTTCCATCCTTATCGTAATCGTTCATCCATCCAGTATAGCCTAGTTGCACAAGAGTGCGACGTTTCACACATTTAAAATAATATAATTCATTGTTTGTAAAATTGTTCCTTTTAATAGAAACATGAAATTAGTTGTCAACTACAAATGTAACATTATCAACCCATATCATCCCGATCCTGATGACCGACATCCATCAGCACTAATGACGTCACAGCACATGAACGTTCCGCCAATCAGACTCGGAGACAGAAGACAAACAGAAAGCTCTTACACGGGGTGCTGTCGGGAAGACTGTGGCAAGTCGCCGGGGAAGTGGAGGTATTGAGTGTCGGGCGCGACCCCGGAGAACTGTCTTGAAAATCAGACACGTGAAGGGGGTTCGAACTCGATCAGAGCTTTATGGACTTGGTTCTAACAAGACAACGCTCTGTGTAACGCGTTGATAAGCGAGCCTAATAGACATGTGAAAGTTGCTATTCTATAATTGACCTTGGAAAAGCTGGGAAGAAAACGTGCGTCAAAGGATATTTTAAAATGTCTTAAAATACATGTGACAAATTTTCAAAATAAGCTAATGATGTCCTTAAAGTCATATTAAATTTTTGAAGTTCTTGACAGATTGGTCTGAACATTGTCATAAACTCCTAAAATACAATGACCATACAAATTTTGAAGTTGTTCGGTCAGACGGTTCCAGTTTCAATTTTCAACCAATCACAGGGTCTTTTCCGACAAATCTGTACACATGACCGCTCATATGACATAAGTGTGTGTGCAAAATTTCAGATCGATCGGTTGAACGATATCCTATTTCCATTTGTTCAAATTGTTGTTGCGCTAGGCTTATTGCGACTGACACGGATGATTATGATTATGCTTGGGTGATGATATGAAGAATAAGTATACGCATGAAAGATGGAAGGAACCGGTCGTGGCCTATTATTAGGGAACCTTCCCAACATTTGCCTCTCGATCTCAGAAAGGACGACCTTAGGATCGAATCGGGAACTCCGGAGGTCAACTCAGAGCTCCAACTTAGCCTGAGCCAATTTGCATAACGAGATATCGTTAAACCTATCATTATTTTAACTATTAAGTTAATGCACATTGCACTTTTCTATTGTTTTTAAGTATTCACACATCTACAAAGCTTTGTATTGTTCAATCCTACCAATGCCACCAATTGTAGTATCGCACATAATTGAGCCAATTACAGTTTCGACAAATTTAACGTCGACAGTTCGTTTTTATTCTGCTGAAATGTGTGTGGGTAATGAAAGACTGAGGTATGATTTGTTATGCAACGAATGCATTTCTATGCACGATGTGCATGGCATTTTGAGTTTTATGATCTTTTTACGTCTCTGGCTATCTCCGTTCTCCCTGCATGGTTTATCTTTCGGCAGTAAACGTATTTATTGCATCCTCAAGTAACATAATCTACGAACTAGGTTAAATAATTCTCTCTTTTTAAAACAATATTCGCAATTTTAAAGAGTTTGAGATGAGAATCTAAAGGAATGATGATTAGTTATAACATTTTTATCTTCACAGACAAAAGAAGAATCAGTTGACAATTGCCCGAAATTAAAAGAATCGTATCTGAAATAAGCCGAAACTTACATTTTATTTTACCGAAACTACAATTACCTGAAATGCAATTAATCGAAACTACATATACCCGAAACTACACATATTCGAGATTTACCCGAAACTACGATTAGCTGCCACTACATACCAAAAAAAAAATTACATGAAGGTCTATTATAGAATATTTTCCCAATTCCATTCTGATGGAATCCGGTCATGACACAAGGATTACCATTGCATGGAATCGGATTCCATCAGAATTGGGAATTCAAAAGACCTAGAATAGGGCATCTGACATGGTACTCTACATGTATCTGACACTGAAAATGAAGTTTTACGAATGTAGATGTCTCTTCTCCCTGGCGCCTCTGCGGTCTCAAAGCTCGACTCCACCGAACCTACATTACTAAGTAACAGTACTCGCTTGTTCCTTGCCGACGTCACACGTACATCCGACATGAACAACTCCAAGGACAAAGAGGACAATGTATCCTTGTCCCCTCGCCATCTTAATTAGCAATCTTGTTAATTGAATCAGTACAGCGATGCGCTCGCTCTCCTCCCGTCTCTCTCTTCTTCGCTAGAACCAATCTACTCGCCGGCGCGATTTTATATTCTCCTTGTGGGGATTCTTTTCTTCTTGCTCAAGCACGTGATTCTACTTGCAATCGCTCTCTATCTCTCTTGCTTTCTTTTTGCGCGGCAATTGTTCCCTGGATTCTTCGGCAGTTTCGCGAGAAGATGATTTTATTTTACCGGATGAGTCTGTCGAACTTTTTATTTGCTTAAAAGTTTTCTCCAATTAAAATTGATATTGATAGGAAACTGTTTCCGAGCTCGGGAATCTGATGGGTTTTAAAACTAACGAGCAGCTTTGAAGATTACGCAAATGAGAAAATCGCAAAGTGGTTCTTAACTTTATATTCGGGAAATAGAATCTGAACTGAATCTATGTAATTGTAAACTATGCCTACATTTAAAAACACAAATCTATCGCACAACTGACCTTTGGTTGACATTTAGGATCCAACTACCTAATAAATTAATGAAAGTACCTAATTATTAAATTATTAAAGAATGAATTATTGATTACTTTTGGCATATTAAACCTGATTTACACGGGTCAATGCATTAATCAATATAAGCTCAAAGCTTGAACTCTGTAAAACTTTTCCGAGATATTCAATCTAAGCTTTCCATCAGTTGATGAAAAATCATGCCCATTAACGATGCCGCCAAAAAAACATAACAGCATCGATAACGCCGTAATAATTGAAAATCTCTCACATTTCCATATTTTAATGACTCGATGTCGCAGTTATTTAGCTGGATGCTGCGATGAACTGGACCATCTATCATCTGGATTGACTTGATTATTCATCTCTGGAGTTGGCGAGGCGATGCATTTAGCCGAGCATATCGACACCCGGCCAGAACACATTGATTAGCCATTAGCTGGTGATTAAACGGCTCGTTATGCCGCCAGCTTGCGCGCTGTGGGCCAGTTTATTCAATATGGGGCTGGCGATGATATTGATGACGTCTTTTTCACGTGATGAAAAGCTAGTTTTCTATTGGGAATTTGGAATTTGCATGGAGTTTGAATAACTTTGTTAAATGATAAACGCTTGAAAGAGTATTTTCCACCTTCCAAGTTTAAGAAACGTTCCACTCTTTCAAAGAGTGAAAGATGGATCGACGGAAACGATTCGCGGAAAAGATTTTTAATTTATACTTAAGCCCAAAGTATTTCGGTTTTCAAAAATATTCATTTACAAACATTATTATTTATTATTAACTCTGTATTAGACATTGTAAATAAAACATTTTATAAAAAAAAAAAAAAAAAACGGAAAAGATTTTCGCTTGTAATTTTTTTGTTGAGTAGTTTTAAAAATTTTTGTAGTATCGTTTCACGCTAAATATTGAGAATACAGCTCCAAAAAGTGATTTTCACTTAATTAAGCAATGCTTGGTGAAGATGTTGTCTGCCGAAAAAGATTTTCACTCATCAATGGTCTCCCGAAATTAGCATAATTCGCTCTTTTCTAAAAAATGTTTAGTTATAATTATGTAAATTTGATTCATTGTTGTTTGTGTATGGCGTGCTTTGTGCGTGCAAATACGAACTGAATTGCATTCGTTTCGTGCTAATTGTGCTAAACTGTATTTTGGAAACGCGAAACGTAAATGGTGGTAATCAGCGCTAACTCGTTGTTTTTACCGTACATGTTTTGAATAAATGTTCCAATGCTGTCCAGCTAATTGAAACGGCAAAGTTTTTAACGGCTCGAAATGACGAGTTATATTGAAGTGGTGATACAATTTGTTTGCAAATGGACTGACCTGGAGCGAAATTGTTGTTGGAGCAAAAATAAAACAGTTCTTTTGTAAATTGGATCTTTCACCAAGTTTTCATTCCAGTAAAAAGCACAATTAAGTACCACATAGAGAATTAAATTCCCTCAGACATGTGTCTGAATTTCTTTGAAACACGTATTTTTACACTTTTTTATATTAAAATAGTAAACTTTAATCTCATGTACCTAAACCTGATTGGTTTTTAGAATTTATAATGTTGAAACCTGCAAAACATCTAAAGAAATGAAGCCTTTTGTGTGAATTCTATTCCAATTCTCTCGTGGTAAAATGAAATGCGTACCTACATTTCAAGAAGTGAAGACGTGAAGGTACAACTTCATTTTAGATTGTTTTTTTAAGAATTCTGTGACCATCTTGACTTACAACTCCGCCACGAAACCATCCTTCAACAATGAAACATTTGAAAACAAAGCGGTGATTGATTGACTGCTACAATGACTTTATTTTCCAAGAAAACAAAGGTTTGTAAAATACGAGCTGACGGTGTTATTTACTGGTGTAGGGTGAAAAAAATACCCGAATGTGAGCCGATCAAAAGTTGAGGGGGGGAGGGGGACTTCCAAATTGAAAACCAAATCACGTGCCAATCAAAAGCGGCCCATCAATAATCCCGTCTCATCTCATAAATTATATTTTCCTTTTTCCCCTCTCGCATTTTCCTCGACTTTCCCTCGCTTTTCTTCGGACAAAGGAATCGTTCTTTCAAAAAAAATATGAAAAATCATTTTTCGAAAGTTTTGTTCTACGGACATATCTCCCCTCCCGCTGTGGTTCTCTTTGAGCTTGGAAAGCTCGACGAAGTTTCTTTCTTCTGGAGTTTAATGAGCGACGGGCGCTATGCAAAGCTCTGGTGAAAAAGTCAACAGCAAGTCTTGGAAGCGCTCCACGGAATGCATTTAGCCGTTGATTCATGTGATCGACTCGTCGTTAGTGTTATTGGCCATCAGTGAAACTCTCTGCAACTAAATAACTTGAGATTCTCGCCGAGATTCCGGCAGCGTGATGTCTGAAGATGCGTTGATAGACGTCGTTAGAGGCAAATCGCCGACCGAAGAGGGTGCCAATTCAGATTTCATTGCACTTTCTGTGTCCCAACTATTCTGTGTAACATAGACATTTTCTTTGTCAACTCGTTATTGTTAAAATTGAGTTGCCAATTGCCTGCAATATCAAAAAAAAAATCGGTAACATTTTAAGAATGTACTCCAATCAAAATTTTATTTCACTTTCTGTCCCTTCTTTTTAGTATAGACATATATTTGTTTCTGAACTTTTAATTGTAAATATTGAGTTGCCAATTGCGTACAATTTTCAAAACAATTTCAATTGGGTACCCAAAGAAAGGGAATATAAATACACACAAACAGGCTCAATTTTATGCGAAAAAACGAACTTTTACTACTTTTTACTCGAAAGTCCTCATTAAGTATTTATAACCACACTTCTTTTTTGCATTGATTCAACTTAAAAAGTAACAGTAAAAAATGTAGGTTCTATTCTCTGATACGTTATTTTATACTCATTAAATATGTTCGATGTGCTGACAACTCTGACTGCTTATCATAGAAAACGTTACACAAAAGAAAATAAAAATTCATATTTATGCTTCATTGATAGTTCATTGATATCCTGTCATATCCTTGCATACATTACTGAATATATTTGTTTTCTGTGTACACTGTTGGCAATTCAAAATCTGTGTACACTTATCCTATTGAATACTATCGGAACTTATCTTGTCCACCAGTATGATCGCATAATCGTATTCTGTATGGATTTCACATAAAATCCAATAACTCTTTTTTATCATCTCTACGACGTAACTGCATTGCTATAGCCAGGACTATGAGTACATAATATCAATCCGCCGACGTACTCTGAGCTGAATACATTGGGTTTAGAAAATAATCCCGCTTCCATCAGATGTGTAATGGCTTATGGACGTGGAATGGTTGATTGAATTTGTCGGGGCGTAATGGATGCTCCGTCGTTTCGTCGTAAGAGAATTTATTAAAGAAAATTTCGATAACATTAAGGTGATTGTTATGGGATGTCAAAGGAGTGATGGAAATAGATGTTGACTGTTTTTTTTGTTCGTGTTTGGTGACAGTTTGTCGCAAATTTAGATAATGGAAATGCTGCAGGAAATTACGAATGGAAATGCTGGAGGAAATTATAGGAAGTCGCTTGATTTTGATTATTGTATTTTGAACTGATTTGATTGTGACTGCACAAGAAATTTTGTTATATGAATGATGAAGATATACCATTAAACAAAAGAACGTACAATAAGAGAGGAACTGGGTTTTTTGAAAAATTCTGGTGGAATGCATAGTTTTACGAGTGCTCTGTATCAATTGAAATGCAGAATGCAATACCATATTTATTTTTAAAATGCTCCATTCATTGGGAAATTTGTGTTTTTAAATAATTAAAGTTTCAAAAGTCCACTTTAGTGTATTGTAAACACGATTGGTTGAGTTTTGACATCATAAAAGCTTTAAACGAGTAAATATCCTAAAAAAGTTGCCTTTTGGTAATCTCTTTCCCCTTCTCACGGTGCAAATGCATGTCGCCCAAGATAAACCATGAGTACGACTGTGTTTGTTTTTGTTTAATTGCGGTTCTAATGCTTGCATCGTAGCTAACTTGTGTAGCGAAAACGAATCCTGTCTCTGGCACTTTCAAGCTCTCGAGTCTCTCCAGATTTAATTAACATTATATCGTGCGGCTGTGCGTTCCCTTACAAAAGAAACCGCCCGAAAAGCAGGACAAAAGAGGCGCTGTGGAAGTAAATTCTTTAACAACCTTAACTAGGTTCTCTAATTTATATACTCCGCCGCTGTATCAACAATAATATCGTCGGCGTTTTCTTTTCTCTCCCGGAAAAGTGTCTCGCGCTTTTCCAGCTCGCTAATGCACACCGGCGCGGGCGTCGGAAAAACTAATTATCCTTGGCGGCACGTCGCGACGCCGGTCACGTGTTCGGCGTCGGCACATGGCGGCGTCTTGGGAGGCGGAACGACGCTCGCGCCGTCTTGCGTTTCACTTTGGAACCTCGGGAAATTAGAGCGCTAATTTTATGTGGGGATATAAATGAAGGGTTTTATGTTTTATGTCTTGGATGTTTTTAGTTGGGCGAAGTTTCTGAGCAAGACGAATGGATCTGAAGCGTCGTTGTAATTAATTATAGGGTTTGAGATGCTGCGAAAACGCTGAAGATATCGAGTCCTATGAGAAACATTGTATCATTAATTGTATGTTTTAGTACGCATGCAGAAACTAATGAATAGATTTAGCAGAAAATCGTAAATTGATAATTAATTCAGAGCGTATAATTCCATGGATTACATCCGATGCTGAGTAATTGTTCATGATTATTTACGGATGTTGACATTCTGCTAAACTAAAGTCACATGTGACTTGCAAATTATTTGGTTTTGTTTTCACATTCTAGAGGGTCTTTGATCAGCAATAATCATGCACAAAAGTCACGGAAATGGCTCGCTCCAACGCGTTCTTGTAAAGCGTTTTTCTAGGAATTTCATTATGTTTCCTTGTCGAACAGAACTTCCCGTCCTGGCAATTTTGACAGGTCGATTTTGAGTATGTCCCTTTTTAGACACACTTCTTTCGATGTAGTAATTTGAACTAGATAAATCGACTCTTGACACTTTTTTACACGAGGAATGTAAAAGAGTAATTTCGTTTGTTGTTTTTCCAAAACATGACAGTCACAAATCGTGAACATTGAAATATAGTATAGATCTTTGTGCATACTTCTTGAATGCCAAATGAATTCATTGAACTTCTTCTAACAGCAATGAATGAATGCATTTTGTTCGCGTTGAAACTTTGCTCTCGTTGTCTGTAAGGATTTCCAAATGATACCGTCAGTTGTGTTTCGCTGAATAACATTACTCCGATATTATCGCCGCTTCAATCTCGCTGGAAGTTCTCTCTTTGCTTTGCCCCCGCGCGCTGCTTATCAAAAGCTTAACTTGGAAACTCATTTCGAACAGGAATATTGCTGGTAACTCCGATCTGATATCATAGAAAACAGAGTTTATTTGTGGACTTTAACTTGGTTTTAAAAGCGCGACTTTGCAAGGACTTTGAAAACTTGATTATAGAAAGTTACAAAAAAAAATATGTGTAGCTTCGCATTTTATTAGATGTTGGACTGATTATACATAATATATTGATGGGAATAAAATGTTTTGTACCAAGTTAAATTGTGCGGGATTAACTAAATTTTGGATTAAATTTAACTGTTTCAATATTCTGAAGTATCTGATTGATTGTGTCGCCAATTTAGCCTAATCCGACATTAATTAACTTTGGTAAGGCGCGGTATTACCAAAGTTAAATTGGGCCGGATTAACTAACTTTTGGATTCAATTCAATTATTTCAATCATTTTGAAGAATCTGATTGGCTGTGCCGCCAATTTAGTCCAATATTTAGTTAATTTCATTTAACTTAACTTTGGTAATACCAATACCGGCCCTAAGAAACAATTAGCACTGAGTATCAAAACTCACCAGAACTTTAAAGTGAACTTTGCCAACTAAATCTGTAAGCGGAGCCTATTTATGTAGATCTATCCCAATTCCCTCTTGGCATGGATAGTATGCAGCATTTCCGACTCATTAGCCGTTTACGATTTTCCAAAGTACATAAAAATTTATCGCCCGTCTGCCATCCAAAATCGCATAAAATTCTAATGATCTTTTCTTTACTCGTGACATTTTCCTCGTCATCAATCTCGTATCACCGCTCTTCCGGGATCGACCTTTACTGCCGGCGTCGCGACGCTTGTGACCCCGGCGTCGGTTTTAATCCGACGTCACAGTTCGACGAGCGACGCCGTCGACGGTGACGCCGCATGGGAATCTGCTGTTTACTCTGAGGTCCACGGCAAAGTTTGTCGATGATATTGCGAAGTATGGACTAATGATGGGGTACGAAATGTGGTTTTGTGTTGAGTATGAACGGTATCTTTGTGTTGTCAGCGTATTGGTGGTTTGGGAAGTTTGTAGTGGAAGAGCAGAGATTGCGATGCTGGATTTTATGACGGAATTGTCGGAAATGTCGTGTACTTTGAACAGTTTGCGAGCATTTACGATGTATTGAGAAAAGAGTTTGAGATTCACATTATGATTTGACATATTTTATTTATCGCAAATCAAGGGAATATTGGTTTTGTAGCTGTGATATAAAAGTTCAGAGCATATCAAAATTGCTGAACTATAGAAATGAAATATTCGCATTTTTCATGTACTTTTCTTTTTACTATAATATCCTTGTCAGCAGAATTTTACATTTGAGCAGTGAACTATTTTAAATATAATCTTATGATTTCTTTTATCATTCTATTTTTTGCAACTATTACGACCTCTTCATCTTTTCAACCCCATACAGTCACTATTTCTCAATTTCAATTCGACTTTGTCTTCACTGTTGTTTCATCCCTATGTTTATATATTTTTTTAAAGCAATTCGCCAGCTTTTAATACATTCTTTAGAAACTTTTTTATTGCCCGATATATAAAAGTTCCCGCTGTTGGACTTTTTTTCACTGCGACTTAAATATTAATAAAAACCTGTTATCATAATGCCTTTTTCCTCGGAGACGCATTGCGTCCAGAAGAAAAGTCGGCGGCTTTATCACTTTTCCGAGCTGAAAATGTCATGCGTTTTATCAAGATTTACCCAGTGAAATTGTTCGAATCGCACGTAAATGTGGCGCACGGCAGCGCGCGACCGTTGTGCCCGGGGGGGGGGGGGGGGATCTTTACAATATGTAGAGCCGATAAGGGTTCTAGGTCACATAATTTAAACGTCTTTGTGTGGGGGTGGTGGGGGAGATGGTTACCTGCTGTCCCGTGTTCGAGCTCCGGTGCTGACAGTATTGGGTGGTGTTGCCCCTGATTCATTTACGAAAGAATTACTTGTGCATAACCTTAAAAAATTCTATTCATAGTTTGCATGTACTTCAATTGCTTATCTGGTTTGTATGTAATTTTTTAATTATTTGAGTTCTTTTCGATTGATCTGGCCGATTTAGTATACATACCTATCTATAATTTTTATAAGATACCTCAAACAAATTTGAGACAATTTGTAAAATCTATTATTTTTCTGTAGATTTTTATTGAAGTGTACTGATATGTTTTCTTGTTAGATCCTCTATTCTAATTGCTAATGATCGTCCTACGCCAATAACTGTGAGTTTCATAATACTTGGCATTGCGTGCTGGAAATCGTGAGCAAATACCACAATTATTACACAGATCACAGTTTTGAATCTAACTCACGATCTAGATAGAAGTTGACGAATTTGAACCACATTAGCAACAGGAGAACTGAAGACAATATCAATTGAAGTATATAAGAGGGAAACAGGATCATGCTCAAGAGGTTAAAACGTGTTATACATTACTTCTGACTTCAAGACATTCAAAACATTGATCCATGGAATTCTGCTTAAAACTCTTTTATAATTGAATGAACTTCAGTGTATTCATAAAACTCCTCAATGAATTCACAATGAAGTGTACCTTCTTGACATTTCTTCCCTGACAGAGGGGTTGTTGAGGGGGGGGGGGGGGGGCGCAATTCAGGCGTGGGAAGTGTTTTGCACCATCACTTACCATAGGGCGACAGAGATTCCCAAGTGCGGTAGGAAAAAATAAAAATTGAATAATAAAATGAAAAGATAGCTTAGGGTACCATAAAAGATAACAAGGAAATTGAAAAAAATAACTCGTGAAATTGGGAATTGCTTTCGATGCGTCGCACGATGTCTTCAAGGGGATACTTTTTCTTCATATTTTTCTCGACGCCCCCCCCCCCCCCCCTCCCCCCAACTTTCTAGGCACGCTGGAAGTTTACTTCCTCCTGAGGGGTTTTGCACATGACCTTACAAGACTTTTGTAATGAGATAGTCGCATATAATTATGCTCGTTTTCTCCGTGAAAAACGTACAAAAATAGCCTCCAGGGATTTTTTTTTCTCTTCATAAAAAGTAAATTTCATGAGCTACGGAGTGCAGGATACCGTAAATATTCTTAATCCAGCTCTGAGAATCCAAAGCATGCTAATCAATGCATAATGTTATTACCGACTTTGACAAGCTACAAAATATTCACCCTCGTATCGAAACTTCGCACTGCTTCTTTCGACTTACCTTCCTAAAATCAAAGTTTCATAAATGTAAATATATAAAAATTCGTTTGGTTCATCAAAAATTAATTCCACGATTTTATCTCTTCACCCCTTTTCCTTTCTGACTTTGTAAACTTGACAACGCTCTTCTATTTTTCATTAATTACAACGTAGTTACTTTCCATGTTGGCTTAATCACATTGCTGAGGACGGTGTATTTACATTAGTTCATCCCCCCACCCTCTATTTGCTAAAGTAGATTGTTGAGGGGGTGACTCTCGCCTTGGGGGTAACTATTTTACCCGGTATAATCTACTAGCAAGAGTCCATCATTATACACTATCTATTCACGCGGGTATAGCGGACAGTAAACTACCCTTTATTTACCGCCTACGCCCTTTATGTGATTATTTACTGTAGGGGGGGGGGGGGGGGGCGACAAGGCGAGAATTTGATGGCGCTTGATATATTACTCCCCGTTCGCACATTCATGTTATCGATATGGGTATATTGAGTGTGTGGGGGGGGGGGGGGATTTTTTTTTTAACTTTTCAAAAATGATTCCATGCTACTCGATTGGTTTGTGTTTTATGACATTATTCTTGTTCGAACTCAATTTCATTATACAGTTTTCACCGCAATATTGTTCGTGTTTTTTTTTTCTTCTCGTGAGCATGAAACATCATTTCGATGTTAAAATTGTGAATGGGACAGAATTGTCAACAGCTCTCGTGAAAAATGGCCTGGGATCAAAAGCAAAACCGAGCTCCATGAAGCAGTGACTCGCGAAATAAAGAACAAAGGACGGGGGGGGGGGGGGGGGGGGTATTTTTGTCGGCGCCTATGTGAAATGACTTCTTCATCTCCGATGATCTTTTTGAACTTGCTCGCGGGACGAGATCATAAAAGTCGCGCCGAGTGAAAAGCCAAGAATCGCGTAGGTAAATGCTCGAATGTATTCAAGAAGAAGTCGCGCAGAGACTTTGATCCACTCCAACGAGTTGCAAATCGAAAAGGCTTTTTTACTCTCTAACGTGCCAATATTATCGGCGGCGACAGATTTATGCGTTTCCAGGTCGCTTGAGTCAAATCACACGTGCAATAGACGCTCTCTGTAGTGTTGGGTCTTGTGTTCTAGCTGCGTTATGTCGTAACAATATCCCACTGGATAGTGCAATAATGTTTGGGGTCGCGGAACCCCCCCCCCCCCCCCCCCTGCGAAAGTACATTATTTGATGACAGATTTGTGGTATTCGGATGATTGGGAGATGACGGCGAAGAATTATCATTTGGGAACATTTCCTACATATTTTGTCCTTCGATTTTGAGAAACCACGAATACCTCAGTCAGAATAGACGTCCATGGAAATTTAAATCGGACCTTCGGCGTACAGTTCCAAAGTGTTTCTGCCTGTACAACTTGCTTTGTATCACATAAAGATTAAAAATACACACGGGAAAAATTGTATTGCGAAAAACGTAACTAAATGTAGTGGAAATTATGCCTGAATATATCTTCAAAATATTACCGGGAATATGAGCCATGCACAGATTTTTATCTGAATCACTATGTTCTCGGCCACCAATGCTTTTCTCTTTGTAAATTTCCACAATCTTTGTATACATTGTGTAATTGCTCCAGCTGCAAGTCGTCATCTCGAAGTCAAAGAACTCCGCGATTGGCTGCTCCCAAACAGAACGTCATTGTTGCCAACAATGTGCTCCATTAAACGTCACATTAAGAACCCCTTCGCTTATAAAACAAACTCTTTGTGTCCACATTCTTGTTGCCATGCCAACTCGATAATCCCTCTCGGACGATGATTTAGGTACGGGAGGCACTTTAGCTGTCATTCACCTGCCATTTCGAGCGCTTATTTCATAAATTCACCGGCTTTTGAAGTTTCGACTGCACTTCTGGCAACGGGTTTATGTTAATTGGTAGTTCATCCCTCTTCATTAGGTTCTGGCTATTGATTGGGTGCCAAGATTGTGGGGGGTGGTGGGGGTTATTGTTGGGATTTATGGAGTTGACATTTCGGATTTGGGATGGGATGGCTCAGCAAAATGCTGAGATATGACGTGGGTTTTTAGTACTGGTTTTATTGAGACTATAACAATATGCTTTGTGCAAAGAGAGGGTTGGAGGACAGCGGAATAGCGAATTTTCAGTTGTGGAAAGGACGTTGTGATTGTAGATATAGTTTTATTTCGCTTTTTTATTATTAAAAGCGGAAAAGTACGTAGTTTTAGTACTCATATATTTTAAAATTTTGACATAAATTAAGACCACGCAAATCACAGCGTATCGAATTTGAACAATTCGCGATTTTTTTTAAAAAATTTAAGTGCCACTTGCCTTGATGGTATGAACTTCATTTTCAAAAATATAAATTAATTTTATACAAGTCATTTTATTTCAATCAAAATATATTTTCTTTAATATTTTGCCGACATCATATTTTTTTTTTAACAGTGATAATCTGGATATGCCTATAAAATAATTTCGTATATCGGCAGCAGGTCTTTACGCAAACATAAAAATATTTTCAGTTGGCTTGACTCTTGTAGAAAATGTTCAAGAGAGCTATTGCAACTTTTCGCCATGCCATCTCTTGGACATTATGGGCACCTTGGGCCCCGTTCACAACAATATACTGCCCGTGCATGTAGGGAATCGGAGGACAGCCATTGGCCGGTGCAGGAACAATTTTATTTATATCAACGCGGCACGCAAATTTTAGCGTGACGAAAAGGAATATTATTAAATTATACGACTCCGTATAGTACGTGATGTTTTTACTCAAACCATTTTCTCTACGTGAAAATAAAAAAATTAAGAAAACAACTCCGCAAAGGTATCTGTGTGTGTGGGAAAACGCAAAACTAATTTGTAACGTAATTAAATATTGATTGAGTCAAAGTATAACCGAATGATTTACATAAGGAAATTACGTGGATGCATGGTGGCGTGTTTGCGGACTGTTTAATTGCATTTGTAGCTACCAGGTAGCGCCGCGGTGGAACACGGCGATGTGTGGATTATTTACAAACCCCGGGAATGAGCACTGAATATGAATGTTACTTTTAAGAGGGCTGCGCTACCTGTCACGTGATAGGAATAGGGGACATGTGGACGGAATTGTTCAAGGTGGAATTCAAGTCTTATTGCATAGATAAAGATTCTAGATCAAGACATAAGACATAACGAAACAAAAAAAAATACAAAAATCGGGGAATCATAATTTGATAGTTTGTATCTTTACCTCATAAGGAGAATGGCGGAAGTCCATTTCAACGATTCTTGAGATGAGCTCAAACAACAATAATTCTGCCTTTATCCAATCATATTGGTAATGGTAACATTGAGTAAAAGAACAATTCAATTATTATTTTGTACATCACATCAGTCAAATGTCAATTGTGTGCAACGCAAAGTCAAGAAAATTGACTTACGCCCTTCTACCTCCGAAGTACAGATACGATCGCAAACAAGAATCTGTTAAATCGTGTGGTGTTTATTAGTTTAAATTTCGGCTCTTGAAATTGATCCTGTATTCTGACATTTTTAATGGTACACCAAGCTGGATGTTTGGTCACGACAGGCAATTCCGTCTCTCCTCACTGTTCTTTCTCCATCATCATCATCATCATCTCCTAATCATCCTCATCGTAATTCAAGGACTCTCAACGTCCTTGCAGGCGAATGCGTTGCAGAAAAAGCTTCATTTTTGCCTCGATACAGATTGACGCAATGTTCTAATGTTGTATGTAAAACAAGAGCATACACTAACACAAAATGTTCCTTTATTTACCATCGTAACACAGATTTTTATGCAGATATTGAAATTAAATTCTGACTACATGTAGTTCGCTATTAAATACACAATTGTAAAGGATTGTTAAATTAGAAAATTAGAGTTATGAAAAAATCGGACCGTTTCGACTGAAAGTAAAATGTAATAAATCGACGCTTTATACATTTCACCGATTGAAATAATATCGTATATTGTTATAATGAATAGTCCGTATCAAGGCCCTTATGAGTTTCCATACCCCCCCCCCCCCCCTCGCGCTGTTTGATATACAATTATTAAAACAATCCCCATTATTGTTCCATTTGATTGTATCCATGCGCGGAAACCTGGCTGCGGAACCCATGAAACTTTTGCACCAAGCTTTTGGTTGCTTTTCATATTTGCCACTGTTGCGAGCAAGAATGTCGGGAATTTCACGTGAAATGATATTCTTTGTCGACGAGGACGTTGTTTGCTCTGCAGAGACAGTGAACTGGAAACGTGTCTAATGATATCTTTGTTCAGAGAGCATCAAATGCAATGTCTACAAATATCAACGTTTCCGTACATTTTGTGCAGCTACCAGAAGTAGAGCGCGAAAGCTCAAATACATTTTAAGAGTAAATATAATATGTACGTGTTTTCTATATCTGATCTAGAAAAGCTGGGAAAGTAATTCAGTATCGATATGGGATGGAAGAGATGGGATAAATAATTCAACAACTTGTTGAGTGTAAAGTGGCACAGTAGTTTGAATCTGGGATTCGATATTTCGAAAATATAATAAATATCTGCGCTGTTCTATTATGGCATCTATTAGATTCAGAGTTACCAAATTTTGGGGGAATTTAGGAGAATAGGTATCCTTTGCAACCTACACATTTAAGTTTCGGTAGGGATGAGATTTCACCGTTAAAAATCTTTTAGTTTTTTCGGGTGACGGTAAAATATTTTATTTTGTAAGTTACAGGGTGTATAATATTGTTATTTTCGAAATAAAATGACTGAAAGAGTCCAGCCAATGTCTAAAGTCCAGAAAAACGTCGAGTTTCAAATCTATCTGATGGCAGAAAAAACCGGTGTAAGTCCAGAGATTTATAGAATACGTAATTTGCGAAACAACAGACTGGACATTCGTATGACTTCAACCCCTCAAAATAAGTGACGTCTCGTTATAATGTCGAGAAAAATAGAGATTTCGTAAATCTGTCTAATGGAAGAACCGCGCAGTTTCTGAGTCTCAAATTGTAAAAATGCATGATTTACGAAACAACAGCATGGATATTCTTATGACTTTCTACCAACCCCTCAGTATTCAGGGAATAGTTCTCCTACTTTTTCAACACCGCTGTAGAATGTGATCAAGAGTAAAGACATATTTCCTGACGCGAAAGTTCTCTACAACTACTGTTGCCTTCTGCTTGCAGGCGTCCCCGACCTCGCCTTCACCGTGGAGCCCACCGATGCGGTGGTGGTGCCGGGCAGCTCTGCACTGCTGCACTGCGCTGCGCACGCCGCCTCCAACGTGCGGCCGCACATCAAGTGGAGGACCGCCGACAGGCAGCTGCTCACGTTCATCGGCGACATCCACAGGTACGTCGTCGTCATGTCTCATAGTTCACAGCCTCAACGCTAGATGTCACAGATAGGTAGTTTATCATAACTGTCTTATATTGTCAGGACCGAGGGATTAACAACTCGACATTATAGTGTACACCTGATTTTTTTTTTTACTTTTTTTTTTTATAATTTTTGATTTTTGTTGTTGATTTTTTTTATTTTTGTTTTGATTTTTTAATTTTTTAACCACTGTACTTAATGTTTTTAAGTTTTAAGATTTTTAAGTATTTAGATTTTTTTTGAATTTTTGTAATTTTTTTTTCTTTGAATTTTTTTTTGATTTTGTTGCGTGATATTTTTTTGATTTTGATGTGATTTTTTTTTTATTTTTGGTGATTTTTTTCAAAGTGTACACTGATTTTTTTAGTTGTTCACCCCTCGGTCAGGACTTAAAGCCCTATCACACTGAGTTGCAACCCATGTATGGAACCGGCGGTTGGAAAATATGGTTGGCCGCGCATGTGCTGAGTCGAAATTTCGTCAACCCGCGGGTTGGTTTGACAAATAGAGAAGTCTCTATTTTTCCGGTTCCAACAATTTGTTGTGGTACCACGTGACGTGAACTTACCAATAGGATGCTATAAATATTAGCTATAAATCATATTTATCGGATGAATATTTAACTTGAACATGTGTATGGATAAATATTGCGTATTATTATTAACTTGTACTTACTTAAATATCTTTCTTTCACAAGTAATCACTCAAAATATGAGATTTGGATTGCCGCTGTCAGATTTGTTATTCTCTATACTTTTATTTTGGTTACTATGGCAACTGCTTTCTGCGCAACTCATGAGTGTCAATTGTGAACCAACCAACATCAAACCAAACAGTTGCGTGTGATAGGCGGTTGCCTCTTTTTGCAACAAAAGTTTCCATACGCGAGTTCCAACCGTGGGTTGCAACTCAGTGTGATACCCACTTTAGGCCCTGTTAACTTTTGGATGAAATTCAACTGTTTCATTCATTTTGAAGTATCAGATTGGCTGTGCCGCCAATTTAGTCCAATATTTAGTTAATCAATACCGGCCGTATAGGGCGCTGAAAATTGGTGACTCTTCCAAATCGTCATCTAATGCTCTCATCTGTGATTATCACAATTTTAATCTGATGTATCATGCGCTTTGTAAATAGTTCTACGAACTACAAACCTTTTGCTATTCCCGACCTCTTCCCTTTTCCTCACGTTGTTCTCAATTACCTTCCCTTTCTCCTCACATCTGTAGCTGCCCAAACCTCTCCCTCTGCCATCTAAAGAGATGCCCTGCCACGTCCCTTGCACCCTTATCATATTTCTCACCCTCCCTCTGCTATCACGGATCTCCTGTCCCTTGCATGCTGGCCCCAGGGTCTTCTTTGCTCCTACAGAATGCATGAGCTCAGCCCTTTCAAATCACTCGGCTACCGATATGGAATCTTGTGGACACTGGCCAGTAGGTCTGGTGAATAACTAAGTGTTAGGGAGATCTCCCTGAATGACCATTCGGTTATGGAACGTTGACAACTTGTTGCGCTATTTGTGACATGTCTATTGATATTTGTGTTTTGTGGATCAACTAGGGCAACGCTCTGTGTAACGCGTTGATAAGCGAGTCTTCGTATTGCATGCGAATTAATTTCGTGTGAAAGTTGCTACTCTTTAAACCTTGGACATTGCTAGGAAGACCTTCCCTAACAAAATGTGTAATAGAAAGTGATAGTTTTTTCGAAATTTATTTGAATTCCTTTGCCAAATATTTCAAAACAATGAAGTTCTTGACAGATTTGTGTGAATATTGTCATAAACACCTGAAATGTTGGTCCATGACCACGCAAAATTTTAAGTTGATCGGTCAAAGGGTTCCATTTTTAATTCTCAACCAATATCCAGGATCTTTATAACAAAAAAAGCTATATGTGACCGCTCTAATGTGGTTGTGCAAAATTTATGATTGGTTGAACGGTTTGACCTGGGCTTTTCCTACAAAAAAGACAAAAAGAGTAGATATCGTGTACTGTGAAGGTACCATCATGTTAATGATGCGATGATCTTCTACTTTATGCGAGATGTGGCCCGCCCACTTGTCTCAAATTGTCTCGCAAGTGGATCAGGATCAGTGTGACAACGTGTTCTTGTGTTCAGGTCGCATCATGAACGTGTTCTTGAATGTGTTCAGGTCGCATCATGAACGTGTTTAGGTCGCATCATGAACGTGTTTAGGTCGCATCATGAACGTGTTTAGGTCGCATCATGAACGTGTTTAGGTCGCATCATGCACGTGTTTAGGTCGCATCATGAACGTGTTTAGGTCGCATCATGAACGTGTTCTAGTGTTCAGGTCGCATCATGCACGTGTTCAGGTCGCATCATGCACGTGTTCTTGTGTTCAGGTCGCATCATGCACGTGTTCTTATGTTCAGGTCGCAGCTGGTGAACGGGTCGCTGCTGTTCAGCGGCGTGGAGGCCGAGCAGGGCGTCGAGGGCGGCTACCAGTGCGTCGCGACGCTTGACGACGTCGGCTCCATCGTCAGTCGCACGGCGCAGCTCAAGATCACCAGTGAGTATAGACGCGTAGCTGGCAGATAGCTATCTGTCAGGTAGGACATTATGCATATGGAGCGCCCACTGAAAGAAGTGGGATTTTTCGGGAGTATCTTGCTCCCTAACTTAAAATTTGACTCCAGATTACAATCTGAATTTTGTACATTTAAAATAAAAAAATATAAGTTTTGTAAAAGCCCTGAAAGTTGTATGGTTTTCAAATCATTTGTTTTTCCCATGTCTATAGGAAAACTTGGCGATCCCATCATGATGGGATAACTACATTTTATTTATCTTTGAGGGAAAACAGTGGGGCATTGTTTGAGAAATACATTTATTTTCCTTTATGCCACGCTGAAAGAAATTTCGGAAAAAATATCACATTATGTTTCGCAAATTGTAGGCAATAATTTTTCTTCATTCATTTCTCCGTCATTTTCGCTCTCTGCGAAACAATTTGTGTCGCTGAAAGCACATTCTGTCATGGCAACAACTAATCTAGTCCCCGACAAGCGCCTTATCTCACTAACTTACCCCAGCAATTGAATCGCGATTTATTACACTGTTATTCGAAGATAAATCCCAACAACAACGCCGAAACTGTCTTACATTTTAAGTAAGTATGCGAGCCGGAATGTACTCTGTGAAAAGCCGATATATTTCAGCACCCACACAGCCTGTGTATTAGAAATTGATTTACCTGGCGCATTGTTTAGGCAGCACTTTGCTAACGCTGGGCTGGATTTATGCGCCGAAAACTACCGCGATAATGGTGTAATTAATGATGTTGGTACAGGAAGCCACGCGCAAGGTACGAGCAAGGAATCTATTGATTGGTTATTGCATGGAATTTAATATGAGGCGAAGACTTCAAAGGTTGATTTTTGAGTGGTCTGGAATTTTGTGTCCATAATCAAGTCGGGTGTCTTTTCTATCGACAGGTTTTGTAATTCTGAAGAGTCTTAGGGTTTGGAACAAAGCTACGAAAAGTAATTTAAAAGTCTTGGATTAAGTTTATTTCTGAACTCGATCAAAATGTGGATTCATGTTTTGACTTTGTGTGGCTGTTTTTTAAAAAACGACGTAATATTAATTAAAATAAAAAGTAATTTATAAGAAGTTTTGAAATTGAAACACGCCAAAGGCAAAGGAAAGCAATTAAAATGTGTACTGTATACCTGATGGCTGGAAAACGGAAAAAAAAACTATATATATGAACCAGGGATGTGTGCGAATTTTCGAAAATTTTGCTTCGAATATTCGATTCGATTTTCGAATATTGAAAATATGATAATTGTGTTGAAATCTCAAAATTTGTCACTCCTTACGTTATTTTTATTTTATTTATTCGAAGATAAGATTTATAAAAATGTAGTTCCTACAGTTATCTTGGGCATCCAATTCATTCTTAATAGAAGTAGCTATAGCTGTTTTATTTTATCTGATTTTATTATGTTTGAATTGAGCTTCGTCTATTCGATATTCGAAATATTATTCAATACTCATATCTGCAGTCAAAAATCACTATTCGCACACCCCTATTATAAACTAAAATATATGATTTCCCCCCCTCATCCCAATAAATCACACTATTTGCTTCCCCCACCACCAACACATTCAATATCCTCCTCTCTTTCCCGCTTTGTTTGTTTGCTTCCCGAAACCTTCCACCAGCAATAAGAGCTAATTTCCTCTGCAGGAGGGGGGAGGGAAAGAATCATCCCGAATCACTCCCCCCGCGCACCTATTCTTCCTGTAACACCCCCCCGGGAATCCACCCCTGTCTCTTGGACAACGCAAACCGTTAGCGTTTATTACTTCTACTTCTTCCTCGCCTCCTGGAGATTGCCGTGGTGAATGAAGTTATGTTCGGTTCGGTTGCATGCGGCGAATTCGTGAACGACTGGACAGTGGCTCTGTTTGGAGTAGTTACTTTCTTTAGTGGGACATAAAGTCTTAGTAGTAGTAGTAGTAGTAGTAGTAAATCCTTTATTTAGCATATTTGCTATTTTTCTATTACATTCATAAATTACATGTTACAACCCTTCATCATAATTCTATTTACTAACATTACATACATTTCCTAGAGATTCTAAATTTCTAATTAAACATCATTCAACCAAAAACCAACATTCTCATGTGGCAGTGGAGTCAACATTCTATTTTTAATTAACTTACAACACTCCCTTCTGAACATTTTTGGTGAATCACTTTCTCTAATTTCTAGTGGAATTCTATTATATATTACAATACCTTTATGAAATATTGAGTTGTCTGTAAATTTTGACAATGTTCTGACAATACTTAAATTATTTTTTATTCTTGTATTATAATCATGTACATTTACATTCATTGCTAAAATACTGCTTAAGTAATTCGGAGTTAGTCCATTAGTGATCTTATAAATAAAAGTCATCGAGTTCAGTAAAACCCTGTCTCTAACATTGAGCCAACACAGTGCGTTTAGCATTTTGTTAATGTTCGTGTATTTATTAACTCGCAAGATAGCTCTCATAGCCTTATTTTGAATCTTTTGCATTATATCAATTTCATTTTTCCTCAGGAGAAATAATACAGAGCTACAATAGTCGATGTGTGGTAAAATAATAGATTGATATATAAGTATTTTGGATTCTAAAGGCAGACATCCACTAATTCTTCTGAATAAACCAGTCTTTCGGGCAATTTTTTTAATAATATATGAAGCATGTTGTTTAAAATTGAGATCCTGGTCTATAATTATCCCCAGATATTTGTATTCTTTCACTATTTCAATATTTTCTGACTCTATTACAATATTACATGTTCTATGCACATCAATCACTGTATGTCTAATTTTTTTTGAACAAATTATCATAGCCTTTGTTTTACTAACATTAATTTTCATCCTATTCTCTTTCAGCCATGTTTCAATCTTGTTTAAGTCTTCATTAAGTTTATTGAGTATAGTATCCATATCCGTGCCACAACATGTAATTAATGCATCATCTGCATAGAGTTGAATTTTGCAATGCTTTAAAACACTACAAATATCATTGATATATAAAATGAACAGCAGCGGCCCCAAAACTGCTCCCTGAGGCACCCCAATTTTATTTTCAATTGTATCCGATCTACTTTTACCGTATATGACTCTCTGAGTCCGCGTACTTAGATATGACTCTAGCCATTTGATTACATTACCTTTGAAGCCATATCTGATTAGTTTTTCAATTAATAATTTCCTATCGATCGTTTCAAAAGCTCTCTTTAAGTCAATGAAAACGGCTACCGTGATTTGATTATTACTAAGGTTCGTTTTCCACTCATTAATCACAAATTGAATGCTACTTTCACAGCTGTGTTTTTCTCTAAACCCCGACTGGTGCTCCATTAAAATTTTGCTTTCAGTTAGATATTCATCAATAAAATCTTTAACTATATACTCTAATATTTTTTCAAAGATGTGCAATGTATTTATAGGTCGAAAGTTTTCTCCGTCAATTGCCTTGGGGACTTTCGGAATTGGAATAATTGAAGCTAACTTTAATATATTTGGGACTACTCCACTTTTAAGTGATTTGTTAAATATTTGTGTTAAGAATTTTATAATGATTGGGGAAGCTATTTTAATAATTTGTTTGTTTATGGCATCCTCACATGGTGAAACTTCCCTCAACCTTTTTATCACTTCTTCAACCCTTTGTTCACTTATATTTGGGAATGAATTAAAACCTGATCCATCTATTATAATTTCCGGAATTCTAATTGTTTCCTGATCCTTTGACACGCAGCTCAGAATATTTTTAGCAATATCCTCAACACTATTAACAAAGTAGTTGTTGAAATGACTGGCTATACTTTCTGTTCCTAATACAAGTTTATGATTAAAATTTAGTTTGTTAGAAATCTCTTCCCCCTTTCCCCTATAGAGCAGTTTAAGTACTTTCCATAATTCTTTTGGCTTATATTTATTATCATTAATTTTCTTTTCGTAAAATTGTCTTTTCTTATTTCTGATCAATGTAAGAACTTCATTCCTTTTATTTTTATAGTTTGACCAAAGAACTTCATTGTCCGTGTGATTCCTTTTAGCTAATTTGTGCAGGTAATTCCTTTCTTTTTGTGCCTTTTTGATTTCACTATCAAACCACCAATTACTACTGTAGCTAGATTTGATTTTGATAGTTTTTGTCTTTATGTATTCATTATTCACCTTTTTTATATTACCAATTAGCTCTTCAACCATTGAATCAACATTTTCATTTTCTAAATTACTTTCCCAATTCATTTTTTCTAATTGTTCTTTGTATAAATTTTGTGCATCTTTATCTTTGTAAAAAGTTTTGAAATCTTTATAGCAGATCTCCTTTACATTTGATTTTATGGTACTATCTTTTTTGCCATTACTTAAAAATACTCCTATAATCCTATGGTCTGAAATAATGTCGTCTAAAATATTAGTGTGAACTATACTCTCAAACTCTCTATTAGTAATGACATAGTCGATAAGCGTTCTACTCGTTATATTAGTAGTAGCATCCGACTTCTTACATATAGAGACAGTGTTCGCTATTCTAGTGAAATCCTGAACGAGCTGAACCATTCCCATCTGTGATAACATATTTTTAAGTTTTTTTGAATACAGGGTGGACTTACTTAAGTCGATATTAAAATCTCCTAAAATTAATATTTTACATTGGCTATGCAAATCCTGTAGTATTTCAATATTCTCTTCTAGTAGTGTTATGACACCGGCCTTCCTTAACTTAGGAGATGCATAAGCAACACTCACAATGGAATTTTTATATGTTTCATTACCAATTTTTACACTAAGGGACCACCATTGCTTATCAATCGCTTTACGCTGCACTTCCTTATATTCTATGTTATGTTGAATATACATAAGGACTCCGCCCGTATGTCTGCTATTTGAATCTACTCTAATGAGATTGTAGTCTTGAATATTTACTTCCCAGTCCTCAATATCTTCTGTAAGATGTGTTTCTGATATGCATAATATCTGAGGCTTATTCCTATTAATTAATTGCTCAATCTCATCTTTGTTTGCAATAACACTCTGGGCATTGAAATACAATAAACTATTATCATTACTAGACGTATTGATGGTCAGTGGTTGCTATATCCTATCTATCCTACTATGAATAACCTTTTTTACACTTAAATAGAAGGGGCAATGTGGGTCACTAGCCTCATGTCTAACATCTACACATTGCTTTAGTCTATAGTTCTTCTTCTCACAATTTCTACATTGTGGATAATCACTGATGCAAGATGTTATATTATGAGGTCCTGCACAATATTCACAAATCATTATATCACTTTTGCACTCCCTAGCAAAGTGGCCATATCTTTGACAAACATAACATCTCTTGATTCGAATATATTGTTCCGGACTAGGAGAGCTCGGTGGTGTCTTCTCCTGGGATTTCTGTGTCTTGTCATGGTCTTTCTGTGTCTTGTTCTGGTCTTTCTGTGTCTTGTCCTGGTCTTTCTGGGTCTTCTCCTGGTCTTTCTGGGTCTTCTCCTGGTCTTTCTGTGTCTTCTTCCGATCTTTCTGTTGGAAGAGTTGCTCTTGTTTCTTCTTGTAATCCTCAAACTGTTTATTAAGTGGAACCAACGGTGGAACTTCCTCTTCTCTGTCTCGGTCTGCTCCAAGACTCATGATTTGATCAGCCATCATGTTGCAGAGGGTTCGTTTTCCATTATGGTTTAGATGAAGGCCATGGTTTGTGAACTGATCTCTTGGTATAACTGAGGTGTTAATTATAGTAACATTGCTGAATTCATTGCTTAACATATCTATGGCACAATTAGTCTGTTGAATAGTGGTGTTTAAAAGTGGTAAATCGTAGCGGTTTGGCAAATTCAATATCATTACACTTGTCTTCGGACTTACTTTGCCAATTACAGAAACTGTTTTTCTGAATGTATGTATGAGATCTTTCTTCTGTTTTTCTCCAAATTGGCTGGAGATGTCATTTGTGCCACACGCTAAAACAATGACATCCGGCTTCGGGTCCACTGGAGACTTTAGACTAGTTTCAAGGTCTTGTAGCACAACATCTGCCCTAGCATTAGGTTTTATTATGCACTGTACTTCTGCACTACCTGCTTCCACCGATAGTTTATCTTGTAGATTTGCTCTCATTTCTCTTACGTGACTGTCTCCCACAATTAGGATGTTCATCGTAGGATGTGACCCATCCCCATCTTGTAGTCGTCGATTGTAGACGGCTGTAATCGGCTGTTCTTCAGACACTGAATCATTACTATCTGGTACTACACCTGGAGTTGGAGTCGGCGCCGGAGTAGGAGTAGAAAGCTGTGTAGTCGGCTGTTCTTCAGACACTGAATAATTACGATCTGGTACTGCACCTGGAGCCGGCTTCTTTATTTCTTTGGCCTCCCTTTCTTGCTTTCTTGTAACTCTTTCCAGTCTTGCTTCCATCTCCTTTAGTCTTTGTTCCATCCACATGAACGATGCGATAATTCCTTTGACTATTTCAGACTTGAAAACCGTTCTCTTTTTTTGACCCATCCTTCTCTTCCTTCCTCCTTGTTCTTCATGTTTAATCTGTTCTATAATCCAACCAACCAATTTAGCTGTTTGTCTTTCTTCTGTCTTCTTCGATTTTTTATAAACACTATTGTCATTTGTAGTAGTAGGAATAGGTTCCTCTGGGATACTCCTAACCTCACATTCACTTTCACAGTTTGCACAGACGAGGTTATGCCCATTTGTACAAGCTTTTGTGTATTCCCTTTTTTTCATCCCTAGGCACTTATAGTGTGTCCATGACTTACATAAAGTACATTCTAGTCCTTGATTAACTCCTATTTCACACATAACACATTTATTACTTAATTTCACTACTTTATTCTTGCCCAACTCATTTTCACTAACTGCCATGGGCGCCATCTTGGATGTGTTTTCTTTTTTCTTATTGTCTTAGGCTTTTATTATACATGGAGGGAGACGGGAGTCACTGAAGAAACCGTTTGATCTTACAAATGATTTCATGGAGGTTTGTTAGATGTTAGTTACCATTGTTGTTATTGTGATTTTCATAGACATCATTTAGAAAAATACAGTTTCAAATACATTTTAAGTTTAAGTGAAAAGTACAATATTAAATTGGAAGTTTGGAACAGTTTTCAATTTTATGTATTCGGAGTATGAAGAGAAATCCCAAGACATATGGGACAATCTTTAGTTCATTGATATTGTTTCCAATTGTCCATCAACTATAAATAATTCAATTTCACGAAATAATCGATTTTTCTTGACCTCCTTAAGATAATATGGGTCGGCAACTAATTTCGCAACAATATTTTGTTTGTTCTAACGTCATGAATAGGGTAATGTACACAAACACTAATGAAGAACTAAGAATGCCCCTCTCAGAACAGCTAGGTTCTTAGAAAGTTACAAGACGTCAAATACATTTAATAACAAAATATAATGTTGTTTTAAACTTCCAACATTTCGGAAACACACTAATTACACCGAGTTCGTGAAAATGTAAATTCAACTTCAGGAGGAAAGGAAATGTATTTCAAAACGTCGTCCCCAATTCCCTAAACCCAAAACAATTATTTCCGCGCAGCCATCAAGGAAGGCCCTTTGTGTATTCACTTCCTCGTACACACACCAGCAACAGCAATCATCTGCATCTTTGCTAGGAATACGCCAAGATGTCTTCTGCACATCTACCATTCAATTCGTTCGCTCTTTTTCCTACGAGTCATGAATATTTGATTAGTCCCCCAAAGCGTCACTTTCTTTTGCTATGTATATTTCATTGTATAGCTAAGGAACAAGCTGAAATTGAGATGAGTGCATGCATAATGGAGGAGCTGATGTAAATGTTGGCACTGAGAACATGGCACACAATTAAACAGAGAAGATGGCTTCCAAGCTCTTTTCAAGACGAAATGGCGGGAATTGCTCTCAGAGTGGAATGTTTTCTTAAAACTGAGTAATGTGTATGTAAATTGAGACTGGAAAAGTCAAGATTATATTCAATCTTACTTAGGGCCCGGTATTACCATTAGTTTAAGCTACAGTTTGCGTAAACTCCACTTCAGAAATCTCGGTATATGACCATTATAAACTGCAATTTAATTCCGGAGCTTATTTCCTCAGTTTAAATTAACCTCAGGTGCCATTGACTGCTGTTTATTTAATCTATACCACAGTATATAATTAATGGTAATACAACACATTTTCCGAAGTGGAGTTAAACTTAACTGAAGATTAAACTAATGGTAATTTGTACCCTTAGTTCTGAAGGCTTCGTTATTGTTTCGCACAGTTGTACAAATTTGGGTTGTATGAAGTTCATAATTTTATTAGGATCTTAAAAGTTACTAGAGAGCCCCGCCATGCAATACATGACACAATGAGCTCTCTTATCTGGGCAAGGCAAGGCACAACAGAAGATGGACCGTGCACCATTAAAATTAAACTAATCTTATATGTTGGCAAAGAATTGTCTCTCGTGACAATTTTTTTTACCCTCACGGAATGACCTATCATAAATGCAAATCAATGCTCTGTTATAGTAATATCTGTGGAAGGTACAATGCAATGCACACCTGTAGTGTATACAGACACGTAAGAACATGTGTAACTGTTTTGAAGATACGAAACAGGTATATGGCTGCGTGGTAACGCTCGGAACTTGTATTCCGGAGGCCCGGGTTCGATCCCGCGGCCGTCCTTCCTGACTGGGGTTTTTTCGTGGTATTCCCTCAGTCGACAGGCAAATGCTGGGAAGGTACCCTACTAATAGGCCACGACCGCCTCCTTCCCACCTTCCATCCTTACCTACTCTTCACCATCATCTCCCAATCATCATCATAATCATTCATCCGTCGCCATTAGCCTCGCTGCAGAACAGTGCGACGTTAAGCCCCAGACAAAAAAAATGTTTTGAAGATATTTAAATAAATTGTGAATAACTTAATATTAAAACATTTTAAGCTTGATAAAAAATATGAATATACGACTCAATGAAGATTAAATACAAAAATTGCAGTTGCATGGAATAAAGAATTAAAATAATTTGTAAAATATTTGAAACAACAGAATAAATATGTCATTATGATGATCGAATTTAGGTTATAAAATAAGAATACATATTTGAAACTTAATTAAAACAAATATGCACGATGATTAATAATAAAATGGAATAATTTGATTTGAAATATGATGAACGAAAAATGGTACCGAGATTTAATCAAAGTTTGTCACTTTTTATGTAACAACATATAGAAAATTACTGACAATCCAGGTTACGAAAGGGAATCATAGAAATCTACTCAATTTTATGCAGGTTTCCACTTTATAACTTATCCTGATTATTTGATCGTTCGCATCTCTGCACACATCAAAACATCAACAAACTTTTCAAAATCATTTCGATTCCTAAAATATACAATTCATTATAAGGTGTATGTTCCACCTAAAATGTTTTAATAAAATGCGAAGTTGTGACGTCAGGCGGATAATGTATGTCCTCGATTGATCCTTGTTAATAGTTATATCAAATGATAGACGTATTGGAAATAAGGTCCAATATCAAAAGGTAACAATATTACAGTGTGGATAGAAATGTTCCCTTATGCCTCCCTCCCCCATAACCCACCCCAAAAATGTCTGCATTTATTCACATGAAATGTTGCTTTGCCCGTGTTTCAAGTCAAGGTCACCAGTGGAAATTCCAATATTTTCTTCACTGCCAAATGGATTCACGGTTTCCTACATATTATGGAAAGTTTCGAAGAAAGTGACTTTTTCAATGACAATTTGGTTTCTATTTAATATCTCTCTAAATACTTATCGGATTCAAACGAATCTTTTTGCTTGGCAGTTCGCTTGAAATTATGTACAGGAAAAGTCAAGTTTCGTAGTAAATTGTGCAAAATTTCTCGATGTCTATAGACGCGAATCGTAACGCAACTTCCGAGCTCCGGATTCCTTGGCCAAATATTGTTCTGGTCGATTTTGGAAAATTAGTTTCACCGCCTACTAAAATTCATTTTCACTGCACAATTGAAATTGACGTTTAAAATTAAGACATCAGAAAAAGCGGTGTTTTTCACGAATAACTCGGTAAATACTGAACAGAATATCGCGAAAGTGTTACTATAAATCAAGTCACGGAATTATATACATTACTGGCGAGTTTCAACACGATCGGTGGAAAATTCAAGATTTGTATAAAGAACGAAATTTTCAGCCACTTTGCTACGGGGACGACGTTCTTCTCTTTTAAGCGTATTATAGTAAAGGATAATTTCCATTCCCCATGTGTGGAAAATGAATTGTACGGAAATAAATATAATTTGTAGTGATTATTACATTGATTCTTTTTATCACTTTTATTTATAACAATTCTTTACACTATTTCACAGTTTTATGCACAAAACACTGTTACACATAAAAGGGTTAATACTAAAAGCCATTTTACCCTCTCGAAAATCATTTACCCCCAAGTGAGGGAGAAATAATACTACCTCAGCAAGATAATGGTGTGTACCCTACAATAATCAATTTCATGCTAAAAGTTGTGGTCTCTATCAGGCGCGTAGGAACTAAATTTGCAATGGGGGGGGGGGGGGGAATAATATTGTAAAAGAACTTGAGCTGGAGATACTAGTGTCTACGAAGACAATGAGGGGTCTGGGGGGAGGACCCCCCCCCCCAGTGAAATGCAGGTCCGGGGCACCTAGCCCCGGAAATTTTTTGAATTTTAGGCATGAATTTGGTGCATTTCTACGCGATTTTAACACTTTTTAAGCATATTTTTATCTTGACATATAAAATGTAGAAGAACATAGGGAGGGGAATTGAATCAGAGGGGGGGGATTTTCCCCCATTCCCCCCCCCCCCCCCCCCCCCCCCCTTCCTACGCGCCTGGTCTCTATTGGTTCTTGACTGTATATATACATACCTTCCTGTTCTAATGTTCTTTTGCCTTCCTCGCAGCGTTGCCACACTTCACGAAGCAGCCGAAGGACCTGCGCGTCTTCCCGGGTCAGAAGGCCCACTTCAGCTGCTTCCTGGCTACGTCCGCTCCCGTCCGCACGCTGTGGCTGAAGGACGAGCGGCCGCTGCGGCTGGACGAGACCCGAATGATCCTCCTGCCGTCGGGCGCGCTCGAGATTGACGAGGTGCAGGGATCGGACAAGGGCAGCTACAGGTGTAACGCCACGAGCATGGGACAGCATCGGCTCAGCAGTCAGGCCATTCTCACCATCAACAACGATCTCGGTGAGAACGGATGTGACATTACTTTCTGTACTCCAGTAAATAATCTACAATCTTCAGAAAAAACTTAACGACAGTTAATACTTAGGTCAAGAAACTTGACCTTTTTATTTAGATTCTTTCCTGGTTTTCTCATGGTTACACTTACAAGTAGTAAAATAAGTAGTATGCAATTTAACATACGTACCTACCTATCCAGTTATAGCTGTTAGTCATTTACTGATTTTCATTTGAAAAAATTCGACAATAGGGCTTAGCTTGTAATCCTGAGTGTTTTGACATGTGTCTGAATGTAAATAGTATCTCTCAACCACTGCTAGAAGCAGATCCACAAAGAGAGATTCTACAGTAACCCAGATATTTTTATTGAGATTTTGTTTAAAGTCTGGCTTAATTAAACGAAAAACAATCTCAATACAATCTCTGGGATTCTGTAGAATCTCACTTTGTGGATCCGCTTCCAGGTGTCGGCGAAAGAGTGGTTTTGTTGTGAATGCCAAATATCGAACTATGCAGCCGGCTTGTAATATTCAAACAAAGCTGTCTAAAATGGCAACAGTGTAGGTGGAAGGAGGTAGCAGGACATAAAACGGGTTGTTTCTTGATAGTTTGTGTAGCCGTGTAGCTTTGAAAGTGTATACCTAAAGTTAAGTTGTTAAAGCATATCCTTATTTGTCAGTTTATTATGTATGAAAGTTAAAATCATGTAATGTATTCGAGTAATGTACTGACGATGTCGCTGCATTTCAGACGAGGCCAGCAACATCATGGCTCCGGTCTTCATCGCCGAGCCCCACTCCGCCATCGTGTCGGAGGGCGGCAAGGTGACGCTGGACTGCGCCGCCAACGGCTACCCCAACCCCTGGGTCACGTGGCTCAAGGACGGCGCCGCCATCGACATGGCGTGAGTTGACGGTTCAATGCAGTAATTTCTTCAACGCTCGTAATATACCACTGTGGATGGTTTGAGCCAAACATGACCACCACAAGTAGTCTTTTGTTATTCCAATGCTCTCATTGGCCACTTTTAACCACTTTTGATAGTATTTTTCAATTGTTTTCCATCTGCTGTACAGTTTCTTAAAATTATATGCTTAGAATATGAGCGATTGCAATCTTCCTTGAAGGCAAAATTCCCTTCTGATTTGAAGATAAGCCTTTGTCTGGAAATTGGGATTTTATTTTTAAGGTGCCTACAAAGTACTTCATTATATGAATCATAAAAAATACCATAACATTTATCAATCTTGATAATTTGTCATAGATTTTGTAATACGAATTTGGAAGACTGGAACTTGCAAGATTCTCTCGTCAAACTCAAACTACATAATGGCAACCACAAATATGGCGAGCTGCATTCGTCAAAATACGCCAATGGGTTAAATAATAAATGATTTCATGATTAAAAATTATTTAATAGAATTACTTTCATAGCACTTTGATCACGTGTTACTTGCAACAGCCTGATAGTTCTATGTGATGCTGCGCTATTTTCGTGCTGTGCAGTGTGTTGTAAGCGCTGTATGTTGCAGTGACCTGGACAGTCGGTTCATCAAGGTCGGCAGCGGCAGTCTGCAGATCACCAGCGTGCAGGAGTCAGACCAGGGCACCTACCAGTGTCGCGCAAACAACCGCGAGGACTCCGTGGACTCGACGGCGACGCTCACCGTGCAAGGTACTGCAATACTCGGCACTAATCATGAATGAATCACTTGTCAATGCTCTCTTTCAATGCTTATTTTGAGAAAAGTCATCAGAAGTTTTCAGGGAAGTAAAACTTTTTATTCATTTGAATTTACTCCTACGTCTTCATTTCAAGATTTCGATACCGTGTTGACAATTATTTTATGAGATTATTATTGGAGTTAGAACTGTTGGTATTTTATTACAAAATTCTGTAGGTTTTTAAAATCTTAAATATTTTTCGATAACTTAACATTTTAACAGGTATTATCAGGTGATATGTGTCTTAAATTTCTCACAAAAAACATAAATGTACATTTTTTATACTTATTCAAATTGCTTGTTTGTATTGCTGTACTGCTATTGCTGGTACATAGTTGCTGATTTTGAGTCACTTATCAATGGAAAGCAATACAAATTTGCTACCAAGAATGATAAATATATTGGTATTTAGATCCTATCTTATTGAAATTGATATGAAAAATAGGAATGGGAATTGCAGATTGAACATTCAATTTCAAATATCTGAGAGTGTGTTCAATAAATGATGGACTAACAGATAGTCAGGTACTAACATTTAAACATTCACTCCGTCAGTACCGCCTCGGTTCGTGAAGCGTCCGACAGACAAGTTCGCCTTCGAGAAGGAGGACGTGGAGCTGGAGTGCGAGGTGTACGGCAAGCCGGCGCCGACCGTGGAGTGGGTGAAGAACGGAGACGTCATCACGCAGAACGAGTACTGGCAGGTCGTCAACGGCAACAACCTGCGCATCCTCGGGCTGATGGAGCTGGACGCCGGCATGTTCCAGTGCGTGGCCGCCAATCCGGCCGGCAACGTTCAGGCGGCCGCTCGACTAACCATCCTCACACCAGGTATGTAATAGAGAGGATGCTTAGAATTAGAACAAGTCAAACTTATTAGAATAAGTTTGTAAAACCTTTAATATGTAAAGAGTAAAATCTTAAGTAATACTAAAATCTTAAGATTAGGTAGATCGAGATTAATTTTACATAAACCTCCATAATAAACTAGGTACATCTTGTGTAGGAAAATAAGTACCTATACAGGTTGTAGTTGACAAAGTCTAATTTTTTTAGAGTGCATTTGCACAAAAATCTGTCAAGTCACTATTGATTGACATTTTGCGATTGTGATATTAAATACTTCAAACACTTTTGAGTGAAGTCACATGTTCCTTCTAGCCATTGAACTTATTGTCAGGACTTAGGATGTATTCAAATTTTTTATGTGCCTACTACATTTCTTGGTACACTCGACAAATCATAAAACGGTATTTGAAAGAAATGGATTGTCTGAAAAAAGTGTGATGGCATCATCCCATGAAGTACCTATATGCTAACTTTATATCTACCTCTAGTAGGTCAGCTCTGATTTCATTGATAATAACAAGGATTGATTGTCAAGGAACCTGACCAGCAGCCAATCCGTTTCGTGCAAATACCGTTTTATGATTTGTAGGGTGTACATTCCTACACTCATATTTCCTGCACAGTAATATGTGCTGTAAGTATTGAAAGTGGGTGGGTAACAAATGTAAAGGAAGGGCTGTCCATCATCCATCCAAAAATGTAATTTTTATTTTATTTTTGAAGTTTCTAGAAACATTGTTTTTTGCTAAGTTTTGTCTTTTCTAGTAGTTGATAGTACTTATTTTTACATTTCGTACTTTTGCATGGCTGAAATTTAATTTTTGCCTGTAAGTAACCAAAGTTTTTAGATTTTCTTTATTTTTTACTGATTGAACCATGGTTACTAGACTAATTTTTATAGATCACTTACAATTTATTGCAAGTTGATTTTTTATTTCTATGTTGCCTTTCTTCTAATGATTTTCTTCACTCTGTTACCGTAGTGCACCGCATTTATGATTTCCGCTTGTTTGTTATTATTTGGCTTGTTTTCTCCCCCTCCCCCCTCGCAAGGCTCTCCCGTCCCGCCCCCTCCCGCCTCCTCGCCCATCGGCCCGACGCTGGGCGGATTCACATTGCGACCGGACACGTCGACAGGTGGCGACCGCGGCGAGACCGGCGACCAGGTGCCGACCGCGCCTCAGGGTCTGAATCCCGTGATCGTGTCGCCGAGGTTCGTCATTCTCAGCTGGACCAAGCCGGCGGCGACGCACGGCGACATCATCACGTACTCGGTGTTCTACAGGCAGGAGGGATCGCAGAGGTAAGCTGCTGCTTCCGACGTATTCATACAATACGAGACGGTGATGCGTATATTGGTTTTGATACATATTAACTTGTACTTTAATCTATTTATATATATTTTTTTTAAATACTCTATAGTAGATAGCATTTGGGGGTTCTGGTGCAGGATGTGGAGATGTGGAAATCTCAGCTACGAGTGTGAGCCTATTTTATGACGTCACATCTTGTTTTGGCGCCATTTTGTCACGTGTTTCCGGTTCCCACGCTCTAGTGTAAGCCTATTTTATGACGTCACATCTTGTTTTGGCGCCATTTTGTCACGTGTTTCCGGTTCCCACGCTCTAGTGTCAGCATATTTTAACCATTTCCGTCATTTTATCCGCCATTTTGTTCCACCATTTTATCCACCATTTTATCCGCCATTTTCTTCCGCCATATGCGTTTGACAGGGCGGCATTTTCAAACATATTTCCGGTTCCTACACTCTAGTCCAAGCTTATTTTAAACATTTCCGCCATTTTCTTCCTTCATGTCATGTGTGTTCTTCTGACGTCACTTTTTTTTTAAATTAAAAATGTATCTCGAGGTGGATTTGAACCTGCTACCATTGGAATAGGAATCCAACGCCTTAACCACTCGGCTAATTAGGCGATGAGAGAAAGACGATGCAATAAGCATATACATAGGTGGTTAATGACCTGTGCAGCAACGTCATCCAGTTGTCAAGGTAAGTATTGGCGCAAACATTTAAACTTCGCGCTCGACTACAACGCTATCTGGGTGATAATAATTGTATTTACTAAAAGTGGTGTAGAAATTTAAATTTATATTTCATACTCGACTGTAGCACTCTCTAGGTGTCAATAATTGTATTAATTAAAAGTTTAAAACTAACGCAAAAAATTAGAATGTAAAGATAATTTGAAATTTTGTTTTGTTTTCACATAATCCAATTGATATTTGGACATTGAATCCTACATCTTATAAAGGATTGGGATGTGGATGTGGATGAGGATGTGGATGGTAGCATCTTTTTAATTATTATTATGAAATTTTAAATTGTGTTCACATATTCCAACTATTGCACAAAATATTAAATAAAGCATTGTAATGAATGCATCTCATGTCACCTGCATTTATCAAATACACTACACTGCTGAGGTAACAAGATACTCTAAAGACGCAATTGAACACCTGCATCATCACATCCGTGAGACAATTGCGACGTATATTGGACTTTGGACCCTGCATCTCATAGTTGAACGGAAATGAAATCGCTGCATCATCAATTTTAGCACCTGGTTTGAGGCTAGTTCATCCATAAGGGAGTACCTCGTACGAGACTAATATCAGGTGTATGACCTCTTGTTATAATATTAATTAGTGTTGATTGCGAAATCAAAATTTGAATTTAAAGATAATTTGAAATTTTGTATTGTTTTCACATAATCCAACTGGTATTTGGACATTAAACCCTACATCTTATAAAGGATGTGGATGTGGATGTGGATGTGGATGTGGATGTGGATGTGGATGTGGATGTGGAGGTGGATGAGGATGAGGATGTGGATGGTAGCATCTTTTTAATTATTATTATGAAATTTTAAATTGTGTTCACATATTCCAACTATTGCACAAAATATTAAATAAAGCATTGTAATGAATGCATCTCATGTCACCTGCATTTATCAAATACACTACACTGCTGAGGTAACAAGATACTCTAAAGACGCAATTGAACACCTGCATCATCACATCCGTGAGACAATTGCGACGTATATTGGACTTTGGACCCTGCATCTCATAGTTGAACGGAAATGAAATCGCTGCATCATCAATTTTAGCACCTGGTTTGAGGCTAGTTCATCCATAAGGAAGTACCTCGTACGAGACTAATATCAGGTGTATGACCTCTTGTTATAATATTAATTAGTGTTGATTGCGAAATCAAAATTTGAATTTAAAGATAATTTGAAATTTTGTATTGTTTTCACATAATCCAACTGGTATTTGGACATTAAACCCTACATCTTATAAAGGATGTGGATGTGGATGTGGATGTGGATGTGGATGTGGATGTGGATGTGGATGTGGAGGTGGATGAGGATGAGGATGTGGATGGTAGCATCTTTTTAATTATTATTATGAAATTTTGAATTGTTTTCACATAATCCAACTTGTATTTGAACATTGAACTCTACATCTTATAAAGGATAGGGATGTGGATGGGGATGTGGATGAGGATGTGGATGGTAGTAATTTTTATATTATTATTATGAAATTTTGAATTGTGTTCACATATTCCATTATTTCAAGGTGCGAAATATATTTGAATTATACACATGGATCGCAACACGTGATTTTTTAAATTTTTTTTAGAAAAAGATATGTTTTTAAAAGTTTTCACCACTTTTTACCACTTTTTACAACTTTTCATCAATTTCTTCAAGTTTTTTCAACTTTTTGTAAAAAATCAAGATCAATCATATTTTTAGCATGTAATTTAAATGGGAATTATTCCATAACAGTAAAAAACAACTAAATATGATAATTTAATCCAAAACAAAAATTGTAAAGATATATTACCGTGATATTTCTAGCATGTAATTTAAATGAGAATTATTCCATAACAGTGGAAAACTAAATTTGATAATTTAATCACAAAGAAAAAATGTAATTATATATTTTGGTGAGATTTGGGGGAAAGTGGATAGGAATGCAGGTATAAAAATTTCTACACTTGATAACGTGGTCGGATAGGGTCATCTATATGAAATGGTACCAAGTTGGTGGCGATTAATTTTCACTAAGTTTTATATAAAAATTTCAAAACTGTTTAAAATAATTGAATTCTAGTAGCAACTTGATATTTTTTCTATAGACTTTCCTAAAAGATCTCTGCAATTTTCGTTACTGTTTTCACTGTTGAAAGTATATAACTGATACAAATTACAAATTATGAATCCATTTTTCCTAAATGTGAAATCAAATTTGTTTGAGCTATCTCTTCTGTAAAAAAATAATTGAAATGTTCCATCTTCAGCCATGACCAATAAAACAGCATCACTCAAGAGGTTGTTGTACCGTTTCGGGGGAAATACCTTAAACTTGCTGTCTTCTCAATCTTGTCCATCTTCTGCATTGTTCAGAGTGAGTAGAAGTTTTGCAACTTGATATATTTTCTATAGACTTACCTAAAAGATCTCTGCAACTGTTTTTTTTTTTTTTGCTATTCGTTTTTCAATATTCAAGCATTAGAGAAATTGCAGAGATGATAGAAAATAAAATTCAATAATTCCTATAGAAATGAATACAAATCCTAACAGCTGAAAATGTTTCTATAAAACTCCTTTATTAATAACAAGAAAATAATACAAGTACATAATTCCACAAAGCTACATGTAGCTCATCTGTGGAGATGATTCACACAAATAAAAACAGGAACAATAGAACGCATTTACGGAGTTTCAAGCAAATGTACAAAGAAAAAGGAAAATACACACATTATAGTAATCAAAAAAAGGCAATTCATATAAAAAAAAAAATAGCAAATAACAATAATTAAATCGGGTTTCAATATTAGAAGTGGGTGAATTCTTTACATGTAACGATTTTACCAAATTACACAATCATAATTAAATCATACAAAATTAAAACTAATCAGTAGACATAGTCGAGAAAAGCCATGATTTCAGAGACACTTTAAGTTTAGAGAAGGATTCATGAGATCTTTGATTATCAGGAAGTAAGTTGAAAGTAATTGGTACAATATAATCAAGTCTACGTTTGCCATTCTTGTTGCACCAAGGAGGAATATAATACTTTTGAAGCAATGCCATTCTTGTTGCACCATGGAGGAATATAATACTTTTGAAGCAATGCTAAGCGAGTATTAACTGGATGATTTTGTAATTTTTTGTGTTCATCACTGAAATAATACTTTAAAATTAAACGATATTTATAAAGTAATTGCACAGGTAAAAAATTACATTCTAAATAATATCTGGATATATTATAATCTAAATTGAATTTTAGGTGATGAGGAACAATTGTACTAATAATTTTATCTTGCAAAGCGACAATCCTGTGGACGAAATAATCGGAAGCATTTCCCTAAGCTAACAACCCATATAACAAGTGTGATTCAACAAGTGCGGAATACACTTAACGTAATAATTTAAAAGGCAAAACAAATTGCAGGCGATAAATGGAGAACGCGCAAGATCTAATTTTACTACAAACCTTTTCGATATGGGGTCTCCAGGT